>AYEL01070810.1:0-74087 GCA_000484575.1 Olivierus martensii | reverse complement strand
TGTACATCTGCACTGTACAGTGTTCTCATTATAGTATAATATGCAGCAGTTATGGTGATAAGATATTGCACAGTCCACACCAATAGACTATTTCATAAAGATGATACTGAATTATTTGAAATTTTATTTGAAAAATTATTTGAATTTTTATTTCAAATAATGTATTTATTTAAATAATTTTTTATTTGCAAATAAATTATTTCACAAATAATTTATCTTGGAAATTATTTCAAATAAATAATTTGAAAGACAGATTATCTTCAAATAACATTATCTTTTATTTGAAAATATTCAATTATTTGAAAAATTATTTGTTATTTCAAATAAAATTTGCCCAGGTCTGATATAGAAATATAAATACAAAACATATGTAACAAGAAAATTTTCCTCAATATTATGAAATTTTGTTTTTTGTCCTGAAAATAAAATTTGATATTGCAGAATGAATGAAATCCTCTACTGTATTTCTATATTATTGAAAAAGAAAACTTTTCTATAATTTTTGATATTACATTTTTTCAACATAAATTTATAAAATATTTTCTTTTCAATTATATAGAAATAACTACTGTACTGAGTTTCATTTATTCTGAACTGTCAGATTTTATTTCTTATTAATTCTATGGACATACAATTTTTCATTCAATTTACATTATGTTTTTTATTGTAATTTGAAATAATTGTTGTCATCTCCATCAAATGAATTATAACTAATATATTAGGTCTACCAGAAAATTCTGTCCAATAATATCATTTCGAGTTTCAATACATATGAATATGTTCATTTGAAACATACACGGTGCCTCTTTTTAGCATTGTATTTTTACATATGTACTCTAAATTTACTGAAACATCTGTTTCTTCATCTCAGTATAAGTGAGATTTGTTTGCATAAACATGTCTACTGATAAAGTGCATTTATGGCATTGCATTCTGCATGAATTCCATCAAGGAAGAAATGTACAGAAGCTTGTAGAAATTTGGTGAAAGTATTTGGTGAAGATACAGTTTCCAACAATATATGCAGGAGATGGTTCAAAAAATTTGAAGCAGACAATTTTGATCTTAATGACAACCATGCTCTGGGAGACCATCTCTGATCAATGACAATATTGTTAGGGCCATTATAAGCAAGATCCTTTTTTGACAACATCAGAGATTCTGGAAAAGTTCAACTCAACACAAACCATTTCAGAAACTTGGATTGATATATAAATATTCCAGATGGGTGCCTCATGAGTTAAGTGAAAATATTTACATGACCAAATCATCGTTTGCACATTGCTACTTGCTCAGAATAAAAACAAATCTTTCTTAGATCGGATGATAATCGATGATAAAAAGTGGATTACATAGGAGAACATTGAGAGAGAAAAAGCATACTGTGAACCAGGACAATCATCACCTGCCACTCAAAACCAAGTTAGAGTGTCAATAAGAGAATGTTGTGTATATGGCAGGATGTCAGAGGACCAGTACACTATGAGCTTCTCAAACCGAAAGAAAGGCTCAATTTAGAAATGTATTGTTGACAAATGGATGATTTTAACAAAGCACTCAAGGAAAAAGACCAGCACTGGTCAATAGGAAGCAAATCATACTGCACTACAACAACGTCAGACGACATGCTGTTTTGGTGACTCACCAGAAAAATCACAGAGCTAGGCTGGGAAATTCTGTCATATTCACCATACTCTCTGGATCTAGTACCATCCGATTATCATCTGTTTCTCTCTCTGCAAAATTTTTTAAAGAGAAAAAAATTCAAAAATGAAGCAGATGTCAACCAAGCATTGCTTTAGTTTGTTGCTTCGAAAGATGAGTCATTCTGCAGAAATGGAATTCACAAATTATCATCATGTTGAGAAGAGGTCATCAGTAATGATAGAAATATTATATTATTCAGTAAATATTAATAAATGTATTGAAAATGTGTTGTTTTCTTTTCATTCAAAAATGAACAGAACTTTCTGTAGACCTGATTTTTTATTTAACATCCAAAATTATTGGAGATTGGGAATACCTGCATTTTTGTTTATGTCAAATCTTTTATATTCCAAACTAAAAATCTATTTTATTTTGAGAGAAATTCTTATAACATCCTCTGGAGATAAAACAAACCTCCTCTATCCTTCAATTCTAAAACATTTCATAAAAAGTTATATTTTTCCCAAACAATACAGACACAAATTTCATATCTAAGTAATTTCTAAATGTTTTTAAACAAAATCCTACAATATATTTTACAACTTCCTCTGTAAATTGACTTTAATTACTGTATTTGTTTAGGTAATTATAATTATGATCATATAGTATATTACAATAACAAAATCTTCTATTAAAATGCATGTGCTAAGTTATAAATTGTTTTCATTAATAATATCCTCTGGTTTTTCAATTATGCATTACTATAATTAAGAATATTAATTTTTTACAAAAGTATACAGTTTTAGTAACTGTATACCAATCCATTCCTTCTAATTTCTTCTTGAATCAATCCTTCCTAATTTCTTCTTGAATCAACAACTTTTTTAATATGTTGGCTTAAGCGAATAAGGCTTGGATAATTATCACAATTTCAATGATACTGAATGGATTCAAAAAATAGTTTAAGATGATCTTGAAATGTTTTCTGGAATGTGCACTGGTAAAAACTTTGTTTAAACATTAGGTATTATCATATATTTATAAAACATTCTTACAAGAAATTTTAATGCTAAATTAAAATTTCATAATAAATTTTAATTTACAACAAATTTCAAATGACAATTATTTTTTTTAATTTAAGAAAAATAATTGTCAATTTGAATTTACAATTTTTTCTTAATTTGAAAATGTTAATTCTGAAATATATTCATTAAATGAAATGAAATATTAAGGTCCTTAATAGTTTTCTTCATATACAGATCTTTTTCTACTGAATTCAATTAGTTTATGGAAATTTAAAATATCAAATATTTCATTAATTATATTTAATCCTGACCTTTCCTAATTTGCAGCCTAAGTTTTCTTAGGCATGCTTCCAATGTTGCCTACAGTTCATTAAATATAATAATCAAAAAAGTATTATTTTTATAAATTTAGACAAAACTAAAACTGAAGAAAAGTTTTTCATAAATAAAAAACTAACTTTCTTAATAAAATTTTAAAATTATAAATATTTTCTGAATTTTAATTTGATATTCTGAAAATTCAGTTCAAATATAGTAATATTAAATATTTTGTAAAAAAAATATTAAATTAATAAAAGCCAGATATATTTATTTTGGATATCTTATATGCAGGAAGCCTGACTTATGTTGTCTTGAGCTATATTGTTCTCCACTAGCAACATTATTAAGTGGAATCATATCAAAACTGAAACCTAATCCTCCATCTACTGTGTCTATGGGCTTGTCCTGGACAGTAGATGAAAGTCTGTCCTGGATCCAAGTTGATTAATTTATAAATTAACATGAAAAACAAACAAAAATGGCATCCAGGCACATGATACAGTAATATTTTTGAGCTATTATGACCCTCTTCAGCCATATAAAACTATTTTATGGAATTATCAATATAATGTAATTAACAATGAAACTGTAATCTAATTTATGCAGTGGGCCAGCTTTTGCCCACCCCTATGTTACAACATAGGGGTGGGCAAAAGCTGGCCCACTGCATAAATTAGATTACAGTTTCATTGTTATCCCAGACCAAATTTATTAATCAAAGTGAGAAAATTCATTTTTAAACTTGGTATATTGCTTTTATTTTGTCAATAAATTGATATCTAAATAATAAATCTATTGAGAATAATTTGCATCTTACAGACATATAAGCTGTCTTGTCTACAAGCAATACTTGTCTAAATCAGTCCATCTATCTAGGATATAGATTTAATCCTGGAAATTCTGACTAAAAAGCTGAACCATATTCACCTATTTATAATGAAAGCATGCTGCACTTCATCCTGGAGGATTTGGGGATCAGCTCTAGGTCATATATCTCCAGAATTTTTCAAGACAATCTGGGCTTGGCTTGCTGAATTCCATTCTTTATATCAGAGTCAACCTTATTACAATTATATATACAGGGTGAAAGAAAAGTCTGTACTCCTCCAAATAACTTGATAACTATCATAGATTTTAAAAATCTGTTAATGCCAACAAATAGGAAGTAATGGGTGGGCTGCCTGATGGTGATCTTCAAATGAGCTGATTATGCAAATAAGGACAGTTGCAAATCCTATCTCATAAATCATAACAGATAGGGAAAAATTTCCAATTAGGAAACTTGTTCAGCATTTAATTCTGAACACAATAAAAAAACTTCATCAAAATCAGATAAATAGTCCTCCCAAAAATGAAACACTTAGATCTATCATATGTCAATTCCTTGAAATGCCTAAGATCAGTTTGCCCACAAACAGCAATTGATAGGGCCACAACAACTTTCATTCTTGTATTATCTTCAAGACTGCATCATTACTGTTTGTGTAGAGATTTCTACTGACACTCAAGGCTATAAGGAACTCCATCCAACATCATACTCAACTCACCTCTTACTTAGGTGCTAGTAGAAGACATTTTGAGCACAAATTTAGTTTTTGCTTGTTGATTAGGTGCCGTGTTTTCAATTTATTGATTTGGTATGTTTTGGTGTTGGTTTGTTACATACATGTTAGAAATAAGTGTCAACCCTTTGATTGTAAAAATTTTTTATTTCATTTTTGAATGAACTATTCAGCTAATTTTGATGAAGTTTTTTAATGTTGTCAGAATTGAATGCTGAACAAGTTTGTAATTGGAAATTTTGCCCTATCTGTTATGGTTTATTAGATAGAATTTGCAACTATTCTCATTTGTATAATCAGCTCATTTGAAGGTCACCATCAGCCCCACCTATGACTTTCTATTTGTTAGTATTAACAGATTTTTGAAATCTGATATTTATCAAGTTATTTGGAGAGGTATAGATTTTTCTTCCACTCTGTATATAACTTGTGGAAGTTTAGTTTACTCTGATAGGAAAGCAACATAAAACAAGATAGGGAAATCTCAATATAGGCATGGATGGCCTTTGACATGCATGCACAAAAGTTGCTGGCAAAACATTGAAGTGCATCTAGAAAAAAAAACAATAGAAAAAAATTCTACACTGATATTCGAGGCTAAAATGCTAATCCAAAAGTCAATTTTGTTTGTCTAAGCAATAAAGAAATCTTAATGTTATGGCAATAACCTACTTTGTAAGTTGATTCTAACATTTTAAAGGTCTATACTCCCATGAAGAGAAGCTCAAATTTGGATTCAAAACATACTTGAAGGATCTGATTTTAACCTGCAGATCAGATCATGACAATTTAAAAATTAACTGAGGGGTTTAGATTCATAAAAGCTGCTCAGGATTCTTGAGGACATTAATTCAAATGAGCAACAATAATAAGGCAAGAAATAAAGTAAATGCTTTCTTTTAGGAGACTCTGAAAGAAAAGAGATGTTTATCTCTCAAAATTCAGCATTTTGTTTTCTGAAGCAATGACCAAAAAAATTCTTTATAGCAATTTTTATTTCTTCTTAATATCAACCCATTCCCTCCTAACATCAAAACCTTTAAGCTTACCCAGAGACTTGCACTTTTGTCTTAGAAATTCCCATCTAAGGTTTTCTTTCTCTAAATCACTCTGTTCTCTAATTAAATATTCAATTATCAGAATATCATCCGTGACTGGGGAATACTTCAGCAGTGCATAGGACGGGCCTCTACCTAGTACTCTTTTAGCAAAAGCCAGCAGCTGTATATCTCCCAAAATTGTCAGTACCTCTTCCAATTCAAACTCTTTCTTGCACCTAAACGGCAATTGTTTCTTGAGAATCCATTTAAACTTCTTAACATGCAGCTCCCTAAGCCTTGCACCTAGATTCTGCATTTGCATTTTCACAGAGTTAATAAAATCCCACTCCTCAGCTAGTTCACATTTGTACTCACATTCCACCAGTGCTTCTTAAGTTTCAAGAAAACTCTCTTGGCATCCGTAATTGCCACCCTTAAGCAAATCTGCTTTGTTTTCTTTAAGACAGCTTTGGATTTAACAGGTAAACTCATTTTAAAGATAGAAGTAGGCAGTACTCCATTAAACTTACACTCCTTTAAAAACATCAAATCAGCTCTCACTGTCTTCATAGCTATTCTAAAAAACTCCCTCTTGTCTTTATGTAATTGCTGGCTCAGCTCCATAATTAACAATACTATTAAACTGCTTCAACTAAGACTACTTAAATAAAGGAAACACAGCACTTCTTGCAGTAAAGTATCAAACTAAATTTATTAGCTTAAATACAAGCGAACGTTTTCGATGTGCTACACATCCTCTTCAGGAAATACAAGCGAACGTTTTCGATGTGCTACACATCCTCTTCAGGCACGTAAAGACATTAATAGAACCAGGACGCTACTTTACACAGCATTGCCAAAACAACCTTGACGTTTCAAGCCGTAAATTACTTACACGCACCAACCTAACCCCTTACACAAATAACCAGAAACAGCTGAAATTTAAAACCGATACATTAATTTAAAGAACCCCACATCCTTTATGCAACAGAATCGTCACAAACAAACAAACACGGACTAAAGCAAGTACATTCACGTAAAACAATAAAAGAATTAAAAAATTAAAAAAATTAAAAGAACTTACCATTAGAACCCTATTAACCTAGCCTACATACAAAAGATAGTTCAAAAACACAAATATGCATTCTTGCATTCTCTGGTCCTAAACTTAAAATTGTAAACAATAAATTAATAATCGACAATAAATATCTTTTAATTCTGTTGGATTAATATATAATGATTTTGTTGTTCAAATGAGTCTCGAATCTGATTTATTTGATGCTGTTCTTATACAAGCAAAAAAATAAAATCCTACACTTATATTCAGTTCATCACTTTCAAAACTCAATGGTGACAACTGTCAGTGGTAGCATTCTTTTCATGTTGAGATGTTGGTTCATATCTAAAAATTTTATGCTGGAGTACAGATCAAAATGTCAATCTACACAAATTTATAGTAATTAATAACTGTTTTAGATAAACCAGTGATCTAAATGAGATAAACCTACATCTTTAAATTTAAACCAACAGCAATAAATTATGTTACACTATTTTCATTAATAAAATACTATTTTAAGAAAATTTATAAGTGATGCTAAAAACAGCAGACCAAAGTGAATTTTTTATTAAATTATAGGGTGCATGTCATAAATGGCATGCAAATTATAACAGCAAAGATGGTGACATAACCAAGAATATCGAGAGACATAACCTTTCAATAAAGAATAATTTTAGCATCAGATCTCGTATTTCTTAAACACCATATTATTTACCTATGGCAATAACTGTATATTAATATACGAAATAGCTTTAATTTATTCGGTTCTTATTATTTTAATTTTGATTAAATTGGTCAGGATATGATTTGACGTCACGATTCACTCCGTGATGTCAACACTAAGCAAATCAGCATAAGGATGGCGATTTATTTTCTTGCGTGACTGTACATATAACATATAATGTTTTTAATTTTTCTAATAATAATTATGTAATAGTTTCACTTTGCATAAAAATTAACATATATAATATTGTTTCAAATTCATGAACCTGCATCTTATATAAGTTAGAGAGATTCCTGTACTTTTAAACTGGGAATAAGACAACTGAATAATAAAATTATTTTATAAAAACAATTAAGGAATCCAGTTTAAGGAAGATTTATAAGAATATGAATTGATTAAGTTATAATCATTGTTTTTTAAAACAATGAGACAATGATAGACTATAATAGTACACTGATTGATAATGTAATATATCTTCATAAAAATAATATTCATAAATCAAAAAAACAGATACAAATTAGTAGTTATGAAAAAATTTTTAATATGAAAATTTGTAAAATGATAGATATCTTTATTTAAATAGCTTCTTAAATCCTCTGAAATTTAAAATTCAAAATAGCATATTAACTTTTTAAATATTTTTAGGTTTAAAATATATCCAGTAAATGGCAATGATGATAATACAACTGGAAAATTTTAAAGTAATGAATTAAATGAATTAATAATACATACCTAAATTATTTATAATATCACCTGCTGGCCATATAATATCTTTCTCTCTCTGAATTGGTACTCTTTCACCATTTTCTCCTATATAACTTACTTGAATAGATGCTGCTTTATGACTTGGTTTGATTGTTACATTTCTTGTAACAGCAGTTATTTCTTTGTGGTTCTAATTAAGAAAAAATTCATTAAAACATATATTAATATAAAGAATAAAAACAAATGTTATATACAATAAAAGCTCATTATTTTTTGCATAGTTTTAAACCAAAAGAAAAATCAAGACAACAGAAATCTTGACATATATTTCTAGAAATTATTTTGGATTTTTCAAAAGCTATTATTTTGGTATATTTTTAATTATTTTCTAAATTTATAAATAGGCACTTATAAAATAAAAGACTATTTTTACTTAGTTGAAAAATCTGCAAAATATAACTTTTTATTTAACAACATGTAATATTATTTTATTGGTTAACTTGTCACTATTTCATATAAACATTTTTTCATTCATTTTAAAATGAATTAAAAAAATTTTTTTAAAACTGCTAAAAAGACTTTTGTTTAATTTTAAACAATACATATTGGTAGATTCATTTACATTTTATGATACAAGATATTTATTTTTATAATAATTAAAAATTATATTAACCTCTTGGATGCTGACAATATTTTGAAATTAAGTTAATTAATATGCAAAAAAAAAAAATAAGAGAATTAAAATTGTGAAATATTGCTTAATTTTCATCAAAATTTTTTGAAATTTTCAGTATTTATTGCATTTTTTGTTCTCTTTCTAACAGTGTAAGCATTTTGTTTGAATTTTATTTTTCGTAACTTTGCATATATGAGATCAGCAAAAACATGATTTTTTTTATATGAAATTTTAGCCATCCAATGAAATAATTGATATTTTTAGATAGCAACAAGTTCTCTGAACAAAATAAGCCATGAATGAAAAAGTTTCAGCCAAAATTTTCAGAAATTATTTGTAAAAAATCAGAAGTTATGCAACCTCTGTGGAATGAAGCTACGTCACATAATTATTAAAAAAATTGCATGAATTCATTGAAATATTTCATTTTTATTAATATTTTATATTTATTAACTTGTTCTTATTTCATTTACAGTAGTATTTTTTATAAATTTCTTTTTATTTATAAGAAAAAATCCTAACATATGAAAATGGCCTTATCTCATATATAAACAGCTATAATACATTTTCTGATCCTCTAATTGGACTGCAGATGGTTTATTGTTGCTCAGCATCCAATGGCACTTATTCATGAGCAAAGTAGGCTTAGCTGCAATTTCCCAAGAACTGAATGGCTGCTGTAAAGTAATAAAAGTTCCACGAAAATGGCCTGAGGGTATTTATATTTCATTTTTTGCAATTTTATCCTAAATTTTGGTGAAATTGAAACAAAAAATGTACGAATATGATATATTTAAGTTTATTTTAAGAGAATTAACCAATATTTTATCATCATCTACAATATTTTATAACTTTCAAAATTTTATAGCACATTTTATAATAAATTTGATTTTTACTAAAAATTTCAAAAATAGCATTATCGAATCACATAATTGGAATAACTTTGATAGAGATGTACAGTCAATTCTTATTATTCCCAGTAGTTATGTCCTGTAAATTCTTCACAAATGCTGAACCATTGTGCTTATGAGAAATATAGAGTTAGGTTCCTGAGAATCTTTCTTCCCATTTTTATCCTTGCTTTATGTGTGCACCTTATTTAATGTGTATTACAGTACTTACAAATAATTACAATATATACAGTGTACAGTACTATTTTCAATATTATAATTACAGTAAATTTTATTTAATTTTTTAAAACACTAACTATGTAATAAATAAGATCTTATTTTTGATGGGTAGTTTGTTTGATGCTGAAGTACATTTGATGTCGCAGCTGACACATTGTCTTCTTGAACTACATTGAAAAACTGCATCAGACTTGTCTGCATTGCTTTTTGCCTCAGATCTTTTAAAATCTTGCTGTAAGGAGCAAATATGCAGAAAGTTAGACACTTAAACTTGAGGCTGTGTCACATCCTTAGGCTGTGTTCAAGTACAGGGTCACATTGTTCTGTGGGGATGATATGAACAGGCTTTTGGCCTAACTGCAGTCTGTGAAGTGAGCAAGGATAGATAATGAGACTTTTCCAATACAGAGGCAACATTTGGTGACAAACAACTTCCTTTATTAAAAAGAGGGTTTACATTGGTAACAGTATTTCTGTCACTCAGAGGGATTCCATGAATAAGTGCAAAAGTGCCATGGAAAGCAATTTTGTGGTTACAAATAAATTTTTACGAATAGTCAAATACACAAATACGGAATCTGTGAATAACGAGAATCGATTATATGTACCTTTATGATTCAATAGATGTATTACCTCTCTATTTAATCCAATGAGTGTCTTTGATATCAATAGACATGAAAAACATTTCCAACATCTGATAAGTACTATTTTTCAAATATAGTCATTAGAAGTGGTGATTTTATAGTTTATTAAATGTAAAAGACAACTTCCCCAAATACAAGCATACTTTTACTGCTGCTCAAATTATGTTTAAGCCCATCCTTTTATTTTAAGAATCAAAAATTTGATAAAAATTAGTGATCTATATACAGACCTTTTCAATTTTAATGGTCAGAAAAATATATCTTGTTGGCATAGTGCACATGACTAGACTTATGTTCTAGAGCAGTGTCTTTCAATCTATCTAATGATAAGCCAACAATTTATTTCTTATTACCAAAGACTGCGATACTACGATTTCCAATTTGTCCTAAGTTGTATCTATCCATATTATATTTTTCCATTTTGTGTATGACATGATGTCATTCTGAATGTGCATTACTACAAAGACTTTAGTTAGAACATAGCCTATGTATTGTGTTACTATGGCATACTAATGTTATGCTTCTTAAATATATTTCTTTCTTTCCTAACAACTAGTTACAGACTGGCAACTGGTAGTTGACATAGTAGAATTTATTCAGACCATTACTTTGAACAGAACTGTTCTATATTCTTGTGTGTGTTTATTGATTGTGCCTTTTCTTGATTCTATTAAACATAATGAGATGTATAATAATTGCAAGCATAGCACTGACTGCTCCAATGTTGATGATTCACTTCACCAAATTTAACATGAGCTAAGTAAGGGATGATATGATAGAACAAACCTCACAAATAAGTTTTGAGTCTTATGGATTATTTATTTTTCCTCCATTTCTGAACTTGTGTTTATTTTTAATATATAATGAATTTATTATATTAATTACAATTAAAGTTCAATCATCAGTCCAGCACATACTGCAGTTAAAGCATAATTTTTTAATGAAATTTATTGTAAAATTGGTTGTACAAAAAATCGGCATTTAGAGCATACTTCAGGCGTGCATTAATGCACTGTAGTAACAAAATATATTTAGAAAAGGAAGTTGATAGAATATACCAATGTGGATATAGGCACGGATACAACAAGAATTTCATAGAAAGGATATTTTTGGAACAAAAACGTAGCGTAGAACACAAACAGCATCTTCTAAGGCAAACACAAACTGCAATAAACGAGTGCTCTCCATTAGACTTGGAAAATCGTATATCCATACCATATAAGTTGCACAAATATAAAACTCTTAACAGGGCCCTACAGAAAACTATCAAGAAGTCAACTTATAAAAGGGCACTCACAGACTTCAATATATTGAGGAACGAGAAAGAGAAAAGGAAGGAAGGATTAAACTCAGGCGTATATAGGATACCTGTGGATAATTTACGAGATGGCAAGAGAGAAGTGTATATAGGAGCAACTAAGAGGAATTTTGAGGACAGATTAGATTAACATAAGGATAATGTTAGAAAAGGAAACTTAGCAACAGAATTAGCGCAAAGGGTATACGAAACAGATGTAAATATTCTATGGAAAGAAGCTAAAGTATATAAGAAAGTCCAGGACCCAAAAGATTTGTTTTTAACTGAGAAATTAGAGATCTTGAGAGCTAACGAAACACAAGAAGTTATTAACTATAAACAAGCAGAAGATTTGACAAAAGCTTGGAAGTATGCAGTAAAAAGAAAGTAACATGAATGACCCGGAATACAATGTTTATAAATTTATGTACTAATACAACTGAGTATAGATAATAGGATATTAATATTTTGCATTTAATCTATTGTACTATAATAGGGTTATGAAGTACAAATGTACGATTATGTAATATGTTGCATATATAGTTCTTTGGCTTAATTATGTTTAAATTTGATTGTATTGTTCTCGAACATAGAGTACGTTCCATTTTATATTTATGTTTGTATAGTAACTGAAGAGGATATAAGTTATATCGAAAGCATTTTTACAATAAATTTCATTAAAAAATTTTGCTTTAACTGCAGTATGTGCTGGACTGATGATTGAACTTTATTTAGTTAAATATAAGCAGTGTTTAGTTTGTCAATAAATTAATTCTTTACTTTCATTTGGTCAATATTAGTGGCTATCTTGATTTTGACTTCTAATAAGACCATAAAAATAATACATTAATTCATATTAATTCAACATTAATTTTAATTCATTTATAATGTAAATTATAAATCAATTAAAATTAAAACTGCATGATTCATAAAAATTAAAAAAATCACTTTGCAAATTCTCTTTAAAAATTTTTTTATTGAGCTCTCTATAAACATATTCCTTAAATTCAGAAACATTTTTTTTCTGAAAATTAGTGATCTTATACATGAATATAGTTTTAATATTTTCTATAAGATATATTATTATATCATCAAATATTGAAAAGATAAATTTCAACAATAATAGGTATCACATTATAATGTCATCAAAGCAATATCATAATTTTCAAATTTGCATAGTGACAGTACAAATTGATGAGGTAACATGTTATTAAAAGATTTTTTAAAAATTATAATGAACTCATTTAACAGTCTGCTAGTAGTTTAGATAAATCTGATACTAATTTAAAATAAACTTTGATTATCAAGATGTGAATAAGTTTGGAAGTGTGTCTATATTGCCTAATATTAATGGCAAACATAGGAAAATTTGAGAATTTTACTTGACTAGGAACATAAGTTTAAATTTTTTCAATTTTTTGTATGAAATTAAAAAAAAAAAACAGTACAAAATTTGAAAATTTTCAATAGGAACCATATCATATCTCATCAATAACAAGTCAACTATACTTTGATGCTGAATATAAGAAAAAAAATTTATATGGACAGGAAATATGATTTGAAAATGGAACTTTTAATTTTTTTTAATTATATGAAAAATTTTAAAAAATTATAAATTTTATTGAAAATTTATGTATTATGGTATAAAAAAATGTTTAATTTTTTTTTCAGAGATATTTAAAAATTTATATATATCATCATCAGAATTATTAATATGGATTCCAATTCCTATTATTTCATCAAAAATTATAATAATAGCACTGATAATTTTGTTAGTTTTAGTTTTGTTATTGTTAAAAGATGGCAAGTTAGCTAGGTGGGAGGGCATTGATTATAAGTGGGAAATGGAGCTGGATCAAATTGCACAAGAAATTTCTTGATATAAAAAATATACTGATGAGGGGAATATTTTATTGATTATTCAGAACTGTACTATTATTTTGATGATATTTTTGAAAAATTTCAACATACTTCAACTCGGAAATTTCTATATATTTATTTTGTATAGTACAATGTCACTTCCAGCAACAATTTAGTAAAAGAAATCAATATATTTTGGTTTTTTTCTTTTATATAATACAGTGAAACCCCGCTCGTGTGTTCCCGTATCGTACGACTTTCCCGCTTTAAACGTCTATTTTCGGAAGTCTGAACATTTTCCTATACTTGCAATGTAAAACTTTCCCTCTTCCTACGTTTTAATTATATAACTTTTCCCGCTTCCTACATCCAAAAATTTTACGGAAATGTCATTCCATTTTTGGTTTTTCACTTTTGTTTTGTAGTTAAAAATTAATTATTTATAAACAGTATTCGAAATAGAACTGTAAATTTACTTTTGACAGCAATATGAGAAAACTTAACTTGTAATTTCGGAGATAGCCTAAATAAAGTAGGAACGAGGGAACGACAATCGTATTTAAAATTTCATCATCCATTAAAATAAGAAAATTAAAAATGTATACTGTAATTATGAATGCCACCTGGTTAGTTTCGATGTTGTAAAAAAAGAAATTCGGTTTTGTGAATGATTGAAAGAACAGTATTCTTACTAAACTGTACTATACGATGTGAAACCGCAACTTACAGTATTCCCACGCATCTGTTTAACATTTATTCTGACTCTCCCTTTCCTGTTTGGACTAATCCACAAGCAAATTTTAGCAATCAACGGTTCAGTACATTCATTTGAGTTGTTCTCTCTTACGTGTACGACTGACTTACTTATTGGTAAAAAATGAGTTTTAAGAAAAGAAATTTTTATTCATTGGCAGAAAAAACATCAATATTGGAGGAAGCAGAAAATTTTAAAGGAACAAAACTTGAGTGACTAACTGAAAACTTTTAAAGGAACAAAAAGTGTGGAATCGCTACTTCTACGGTTGAACCACCTATGATTGATATAGGTGACGAAATAGATGTTGAAACTGAGAATTATGATTTTGACTTCGATAATTTCGTGGGTTGCGATTCAGATGTTCTGACTTCAGAAACTCAAACAATTGATGACCTTATTAATGAAGATCGTAAATCTGAAGAAGAAATTGAAGAAAGTGACGAAGACACAGAAATACCTACCTTCATTTCAGCTTTAACTGGGCTAAGAACAGTGAGAAAATATTTACAGGCCTTTGAGAATGAAGAAAAAAATTTAAATTATTTGTCTATAATTGAAGCTGACTTATTTAAATTACACAAAGAAAAAGTAAAACAAGGAAAAATAACAAATTTTTTTTCGAAAATGTAGATAGCGTATGTAAATAAAGTTAGAATCATAAAAGTTTTTACAGTACATTGTAAGTTTTTTACTACGTTATTTACATTAAATAAATATTTATTCTCGTATAAATATTGTCAAGTTGTATGAAATTTAAGTTAATGATGATCGATTTATTAAGTATAGCGTACTTTTAATTTTTAAATTACTGTATTCACCCAAAATTATTCGCTATTTAAAAATACTCCGTGCTTCTCGATATATAACGTGCACTATTATTTATCTGACGTAAAGTTTAAACAATTAATATTATTTTTGCATTCTATTACAGTATTTTTTGTAACATTTCAACGAACTTTTTTTTATTATGACGTCATCAGAGTTTCCCGTTTCGTGCGTTTTCCTGGCTCGTTCGACTTTTCGGGCCGGTCCCCGAAAAGTTTCAAAATCGGGGTTTCACTGTATTATATTTCTATAACAGTTAATTTTATTCAATTTGTTTCTAAATAAACAAAATAAAATATTATTTGTTTTCACATATTTGCTACAAATATAAATTTTTTTATTTCATAAATATATAAGAAAATAACAATCTTCAAATGACAAAATGAACAAATAACACAATAAAGTATTGATGAACAAAGTGGAAACCTAAGATAGTAAAGTTTACATTATGATATATTAGAAAGTATATATCATAATCTAATATATTAGAGATCAAATACAAGTATAACCATATGGAGAAAAACAACTTGCTTAATACTAAAGATAAGTCAAAACAGCTCTACTAGCAAGTAAACAGGAATTTATTATAGTGTACCATAATAAATTCCTGCTTACTTGCTAGTAAAGTTGTTTTGACTTATCTTCAAATACAAGTTTCGGTATACTAATATAGACATGCTTAGTATGTTTCAATCACCATTGAGTGGATTGGGTGGATGTTTAAATATTTCAGATACGCTTTTAAAGTTAATTACCGAAAACAGCTGGTTCAAAGGGCATTAACTGAACTTGAAAATATGGAAATTTCAGATGTTTCGAAAAAAAAATAAATGTTTTAGAAGCTATGCAGATTATTTCAATGCAGCTGGGGTTTATATTCTGCTTGGCAGAATATAAACCCCAGCTGCATTGAACATTGTTTCTCAAAGTGTGGAATCGCTACTTCTACGGTTGAACCACCTATGATTGATATAGGTGACGAAATAGATGTTGAAACTGAGAATTATGATTTTGACTTCGATAATTTCGTGGGTTGCGATTCAGATGTTCTGACTTCAGAAACTCAAACAATTGATGACCTTATTAATGAAGATCGTAAATCTGAAGAAGAAATTGAAGAAAGTGACGAAGACACAGAAATACCTACCTTCATTTCAGCTTTAACTGGGCTAAGAACAGTGAGAAAATATTTACAGGCCTTTGAGAATGAAGAAAATAATAAAAAAGTTATATAATTAAAACGTAGGAAGAGGGAAAGTTTTACATTGCATGTATAGGAAAATGCTCGGACTTCCGAAAATAGACGTTTAAAGCGGGAAAGTCGTACGATACGGGAACGCACGAGCGGGGTTTCACTGTATTTATTGGAAATACAATCTTTATTATTGCATAAATATATAAGAAGAAAATCTCTATTTGACAGAATGGACAAATAACATAATAAAGCATTGATATATAAAATGGAAATCTGTTGTGATGTAAATACTCTGATCTTTAAGTATTTACATTAAGAAATACTCAAAGATTAGAGGTCAAATATACATTTTGGAAACAATATAGATTTGTTTATCATATTTCAATCACCAATTAGTAGATAAATATTTCAGATAAAAATAAAAATCATAAAAATATATAAATAAAATAATATTTAATAAAAAATCAATGCATAAATTAAATAAGAAAAAAAGAGTGAAAATAGGTCTATTCCAAATAGTTATGTTATTAAAATGCAAAATTTTATTCTGAACACTGTCAAAAGGAAAATACTTTTGAATATAAATAATGCAAAGAATTATTTTATAAAAAAATTAAGTCAATTTTAATGATGAACTCTTGATGCACCAATATCAAATGTGCAGTCAATATTGAGACATTTCAATACACAGGGCATCAAAGTGTTAAAAAGGAAACTTTCAGTGGACCAAAAAATTTTTGAAAAATGGATTGAAATTGGTGAATTACAAAAAAAAATTTTTTTTTTATTTTCTTATCTAAAACTTCTTGATTTATATAAAATCATCATCAGAAATGTTAATATATATATAAATTCCTATTTCTCTTTCACAATTTTATTAATAAAATAATGAATCAAATTACAGAAATTTGGTTCATTTTAATATTATGGTTGTCCTGCAATAGTGACTTGAAAATGTCAAAAAACGAAGTCGCCAATTACATACACGGAATATTTTAGCTAATATAAATTAGTGGTAGATCACCAGTTTTTATTACTTAAAATAACAAAAACAAAATTCAACTAGTATTTTAGTTTATATAAACTATTATTCATTCTGTAATCATTGATTTTTATATTATTTAAAAGCCAATGTTGATGGAGATTTTTTAAAATATCTTTATCTCTCAATCTTTTTATTTAAAGGAGATATATACAGAATGACCCATATGTCACTTTCTCATTTAAAAATTTTCAATAACTTTTTGCTAATATATATTTTTAAATTAAAGATATATATTAGATATATATAGTAGAAAGATATATATATAAAAATATTGAAATTTACTTAAATGTTAAAATTTTTAATAAAATTATGAACGTTGATGTGTTATGGACTGCGAAGTAAGAATTTTTATTAAATATTGAGTCAACTAAAGTTTTTTTTTACATTATTTTGGCTTAATCAGTTATTCTCTTACACTATCATTCTCTTACACTATTAATGCATTCAGTAAGAAAACAAATGTAACTAAATAATTTGTTTTTTTACAGAAGCCTATGTCTAAATTTATATTTAATAGAAATTCAAGTTTATATTTTTTAAATCCTATGAAAAAAAATAAATTTTTCTTTAAAATAAAGAATTAAAATCTTTTAAAGTAAAAAATTTTATTAAAAAATTAGCAATTTCACATGTATTCAATTAAAATCGATAAGCTTAATAAGTTCTGATACAAACACCTTAAAACAACCATAAAAATTTTATTGCATGAAGCAAAACTGTTTTCAACATTAGCCATCATCAATTGCCATAATAATACAACATAGTACATTTTTTGAAATTTAAGTTAGTAAACTATGTAAGAGAAATAGATAAAATAATAAAATTATAATATAGCTCTTCCAGAAGTTTAAATAGTTTATTACTTAAAATTTACACAGCCCTAAATGATTTCAGCTTTTAAGACCTTCTTAAGTACTTTAAAAAATTCCATTATTCATTATCATTTTATTCTACAGGATGATAATGAATAATTATTCAATTGTGTATTTGTACTTCATAATAAAAAAATTGATATTAACTAAACACATGCTGATATTTTAAAATCTAAATAATGAAAGCATGGCAGTATTAACTGATGTTTTCATTATTCAAAAAAATTAATAACAGTTCAAAACATGATGCAACGAAACTAGCTTCTTCTTTATTTTTCTGATCTAACAAGTAACTCCTGCATGGAAAATTCCTTGGTTTTAGAAATCCATGCATAAATCCTATTTTTACTGTCTTCTGATCAGTTTGTTTTAATGATTAAAATTTGCAATTTAATAGCAAAGAGTCAAACTAAGCACTATGCAGAAATATATCTTTATTTTCAGAAAGAAATGCTTTCGACCTTTCTCAACAGGTCATGTGATTTGAGTAAGAAACTGCTTAAACTCCTGTCATAATAAGAAAAATCTTTTTCCAGTTTGTACTGTGTATGTAACCTGATGATGGCTTTGAAGGCCAAAAACGTTAGTTACATTAAATGATTAAAATTATGTTTTCTTATCTCAACTGCTGTTAGTGCTATGTGTATTAATCTTATTTCAACAGGTCTACGTTAGCTAATGTCAACTCTAAACAGAGAGCCGGGAGATTTCTCCAGGTTTGTTTACATAGTTAGGAAAACACGGATGGCCGGTGACATGAGCTAAATTATTGCCCTGCCAAGCCAGTGCATCTGTTTTGGCCACAAACAGTATAAGGTTACATAAAATAAATTGTCTAAAAACGTAAAATAAAATAATGAAACAATTGAAAATACGATAAAGAAAGAAATTCAACCAGGAAAGTTGGGAATTGCAATAAGTGGACATTAAAAAAATATATATATATATATATATATTATAAAAACACTA
Source organism: Olivierus martensii (assembly GCA_000484575.1). Taxonomy (NCBI): domain Eukaryota; kingdom Metazoa; phylum Arthropoda; class Arachnida; order Scorpiones; family Buthidae; genus Olivierus; species Olivierus martensii. Next base: position 54,736 of record AYEL01070810.1, on the reverse strand, counting down.
CAAACTAAGATTAAGATACTCTAGTAAAACTTTTTCTAACTATTGACATAGAATTTACTTGACTATCACAGCTATCAATGCTAATGAATTGACTGTCTCTTGGTTACAGGTAAATAATTTCTCCTTATTTGTGACTGATTAAAGTCACAGGCATTATTACAGATTTCACTTATATCAAGCATTTTACCAAATACTTTGTTGTTTTTGATAAAGTTCAATCCTATGTTGAATGTGCCCAATTGTTGCCAATTAGATGCATTCACTGAAGTTTTAAAATTCCTGCTTTTTATTATTATTATCATCACAGATATCAGCTGCTTTAACAGGAAAAGTTTTTTATTATAAAATCTTTTTGATCTTTCTAATCTCTTCAGTATACACTTTTTTAAATGAACACTTTAGAACATCAATGCTCTAAAGCAGGTCCAACCCATGGCCCACTGCTGTACTGAATGCAGCCCAATATAAAATTGTAAACTTCTTTAATATATTCAGATTTTTATGAAGTTAATGAAGTTTTTATTATTTAAATACCTATCTACATTTTTTATTTCCTTTTTCTAAAATATTTCTTATTTCAGTGATTAAAACTTGTTGACCTGCTAAATGATTTAAAAAAAATTCTGAACAAAAAGAAGTCCATGATTATTATACTATGACATTTTTGCTTATTTGTCATGGTGGATATCATTATTTATTAACTTTTTTGCTTAACAACTATATTTTTTTGTTTTACACTCCTTCCAATCAGTGAGATTACTAAAGGGCAGGGACAGTTCCAACTATGGCTGCAACTACACCTGTGAAGGGACACCAGATGATGAAAGACGGGGGTTGCCGGATTGGTCCCAGAACCATGAAAAAACTTTTCAGGAGATCCCAGACACGGTCCTCCTGCATGGCACGTCACCACGTTATCATCTGGTCATTCGATTGCTTAACAACTATCATTGGAATTAGTATATTTTATGTGCTGCCCAAGACAATTTTTTTCTTCAAATGTGGCCCAAGAAAGCCAAAAGGTTCAACACTCCTGCTCCAAAGTATTTGTTTAAAAAAGTGATATACTGAGGAGAGTCTGTTAGAAAGACAGAAAACATTTTATAATAAAAAAACTTTTTTGTTATAGGAGCTGATAATTGTGTGAAATGGATACAATCAATTATGCACATTCATTATACATTCCTATGAAAAATACACAAAATTTTCTGCTGTTATCATCAGTGCACTGCCATTTACAGTCTATTTAAACTTTTAAAAATATGTTCTTTGATGATGATGAAGTCTAACTCAAACTTATAAAAACTGGACTTGAAAAAAACTTTGTTATTCTAAATTGTCAGTTTCATTTAACAGAAAACAGAACAATTCAAAAATTGAGTTAATCTAAAGAAAAAGAAATTGAGTTAATCTAGAGAAGGGCTTTATATGAGTAAACTCTCTAGCTGGCATAAAATTATTTAATATTTCAATTTAGATAATGTGATTTTATGTAATATTATATATAATGCTGCCTATTAATCCAACAATATGACATTTCTTGTTCAACAAAATTTTACAATCTGTTTAAATGTAATATTTAGAACAGTAACGACAAAAACAATAAATAACAACTATATTTTGAAATATTTAGCATAATCTGAATTCAAAATCCATTGTAAGAGTTGATATAAATCTCCATAATAAAATTATTGTTATACATTCATAGAATTCTAAATGTTTCAATTTAAAACTAATAAGATAATACAGAAAATATTGTATTGTCACTTTTCAAATGACAGATTACATCTAAAAATTATAATTAGGGTTTAAAACCAGTAATTTATTACTGGTAGATTACTGATTTTAAAAATTGGCAAACATTACTCTTACCAAAATGTCATTGCCATTTTCTCTAAGGTATTTTGCAATTCTTTAAGTTTGCCTATGTTTCCTGAAAAAAAATCCCCTTTCCTTATACCTATTTTCTAATATTTGGTCATAGGGCTATTTTAACAAAATTTATTAAAATTTTCATTTAAAGACAATGCATCCTCAATTTATGAAACTAAATCATAAAATAAAAAAAAAAATATTTGCATTTTACTTTTACATTGATTGGTTAACGGGTTTGCCTTTACACAATACATTTTTTTGACAGTGAAGTCTTTTTATTTTCATTTAAAGACAATGCATCCTCAATTTATGAAACTAAATCATAAAATAAAAAAAAAATATTTGCATTTTACTTTTACGTTGATTGGTTAACGGGTTTGCCTTTGCACAATACATTTTTTTGACAGTGAAGTCTTTTTACATTTTAAGTTGGCATTTGGAAACTCTGCTGCCACAAATGTCAATGTATTTGCATGTTTCTTCTGACTGCAGTGTTTAGACAAGTTGCATTTCAAACATTATCCTGAGATCTTTCTCACCTCATATATTAGTTTTTTTTAAATAATAAATGTCAACATTACCTAGGTCTCATAAGCAGTAGTGCCGAGAAGGGGGAAGAGGAGACACTTTCCCCGGGCCCTTAGAAGATTGAGGGGCCCAGGCCACTTCCTAACAATAAGAATTTTTTATATATTTTTTAAATTAAGTAACTGCGCATTACAAAATATACAGAATTAAAACTGTATTATAAAAATCTAAGGTAAAAAATCTTTGTATTCTAAACAGTTAAGATAAGAATTAATTTTGATAATTAGACATAAGCATTTCATTTAAACAGATAAGAAACTAACAGATCAACAAGATTCACAACATATTTTTTAAAGGAATGGGATGTATACAGCCTAAACCTGCACAATCCAAACCTTTAAGCTTGTTTACAATGGACAGAAACACAGATGGTCTGTGACACTAGTTAAATCACCCTGCCACTCTTAGATAACACAATATCTGTTTCGGTCACTTACAGCAAAAAGGTTACATAAAACCAAATTATTTGTCCAAGACATAAAACAACAACACTTACATAACAAAATGCTAAAAATATAGAAATAAAACATAAAGATAATAATTACAATATGTAAATCCTAAACCCGCACAAACGAAACCTTTAAGCTTGTTTACATTGGACAGAAAAACAGATGATCAGTGACACTAGTTAAATCACCCTGCCACCATGCGATAACAGAGTACTGTATCTGTTTCGGTCACTTACAGCAAAAAGGTTATATAAAAGTTATTCGTCAGTGACATAAAATAATAATAAACACATAATAAAACGATAACAACCCAGGTCCGAAAAACGTAAAAATACTAAAAACGTAATAAAACATGATTATACAATAAAAACAATAATTGCATTATGTAAAACAAAGACCTAGACTCAAAAAGTTTAAACCTTCATGCTTGTTTACATAGGTCGGATAATAACATGGTCATACATAATAATTACACGGTCGTGTGACATGAGTTAAAAATAGACCCTCTCACTAGGGTATCTGTTTCGGCCACACACATCTGAAGGTTACATAAAACAAAACAATAATCAGAAAATGCAAAAAAATAATAAAAATTTAAGAATGATTAAACATAGAAATAAATAATAACGACCAACAAACAAAATAAAGCAAAATAAAATAAAAATTGCAATAGCAAAATCCCTGCTTAACCACAGTCCATAATCCAAAGCCATGCGTCGGACATCTCAACAGAGTCACCACGATTAATAACATGTGCCGAACTAGCATCATCTGAAATAAAAAGGGACTCCGCAACAAGCCCCTCAGCATCTTTTTTATAGTTCTGGATGACCTTGGCCCCTGCCCAGCTCGTGTCACCAGCCATCCATGTTCCCCTAACTATGTAAACAAACCTAGAGAAATCTCCCGGCTCTCTGTTTAGAGATTGACATTAGCTGACGAAGATTTGTTGAGAAAGGTTGAAAGCATTTCTTTCTGAAAATAAAGATCTATTTCTGCATAGTGCTTAGTTTGACAATCTGCTATTATTAGTTGCAGAATGTCTACAGCTTTAGTATTTGCAATTTAATCCTGTATATGATGATTTTGTAATATGAGAATATGAGACATAGATTAATGGCTAATGATTATCTGGCAAATGCCAGATGACCATTAGCATTTAACATTTACCCCTCTACCACCTCGTTTCCCGAGATACACTCCTTCCATTTTGCACTTTGCAACTCGGAAGCCAAGACAAAGTTTAAAAACCAATAACTTTGTTATATTTGCTTAAAAATTGAGAAAAAATAGTTAAAATAACAAATTCTATCATATTCTTCATATTTTTGTTGTATTAACCAAAAATTTGATTTTAAGTGGATATTTTAATAAATTTTTAATTATCACTTTAATTCGAATTTAATCCGAATCATTTAATACATTTGTAATCTTTGACCACCAAAAATTCAAGAACAGTTTGTCTGAATTTGTCTGATTTTCTCTATCATGTTCCAAATTTCCTCCTTAGTTTATCTTTACTTTTTTTTTGGATATTTTGATCCAATAAATTATAATTTGGGAAAGTTTGGCCCTTTCCAAATAATGTGATTTTGCTGTTTATCACATATAAAATCTGATAAATTAATTTTATTTAAAAATATATAAATTTCCATTTATCAGAGAAACAAAGCAACCAATACCATGCTTGGCAGGAAATATTCAATGGATTACAAAATCAGCTGATTGTTTGTTTATATCAGTTATATTTTAAATATAACACAAAAATTTTAATAATAAAGTAATTTTTGTGTTATCTGCAGTCGAAACAAGTAATTTGTAGACGTTGTTTACATTAGTTATATTTTAAAAATAACACAAAAATTTAAACAATAATTTTTGTGTTATCTGCAGTCGAAACAAGTAATTAGTAGACCAGGGGTGCATAATTATTGTCAAAAAGCATCCATCCAAGGTCAACTGCTTGACCTCAGGCTATGGGCTAGTTACATTATGTTAGCTAAGGAGAGAGTCATGACAACCTATTCCCTTTGTTTGAAAATACTAATATAACATTATTTTTATCAAAAATAATTATATGATTTAGAACAACTAAATACAGAGAAATAATTCACCATCTGCCATTTTTAAAAGACACTGATGCAAATCTTGAATAAAACAATTGTAAATAGTGATAATTTATCAAAAGTAATGCTAAATCTAGCATATAGATGGCAGAATGATTGCTACGAATTCAAATTATAGCAATATTTATTTATAAAATTAAGTTTCTATAAAAGTCATCATTATTATATATACTAATACTCATATATTATCAACAAACTAACAGGGGATAAACCATTTATGAATTAACCAAATGAACTAGCCAATTGGTTCGTTTGGTTAATTCACAAATGGTTTATCCCCTGTTAGTTTGTTGATAATATATGATTATTATCTGACTTGAGCCAACCCTCATGGCAAACCTGTCTGCCCAGATTTGCCATGAGGGCCCATGGCTACATAGATAGCCTGCCTGGGAGTGCTAGTTTCGGCCTAGTCTGGTAAGTTTCCATAGCGATCATTACTTAAGCTTCCCGAAATGGAATTCCGCCATAGGTCACCATGGTCTAACTGGTTAAGGCGTTGAGGCGTTAACCCAAAGATCCCGGTTCGACTCCAGTGCGGTGACGAAATTTTATTTCGGGAAAATAAATTTGAAAATTATAGTTTAATCATTACTTACTAGATGGCGCCATCTTAGTGCTAAATTCAAAATTAATTAATTATTAATTCAATAGATGGTGGCACCATAGCTTTGATTCAAATAATAATTGTTGTAATATAATGTAATTTAAATTTTATCCGCCAGGGGAAGTTTGGCTAGTTCATTTGGTTAATATATTAATACTTCTGATAAAGAAAAAAATATTTCTTGCACATTATTTTAAGAAAATAGGAAGAAAATTAATTGTTATATAAATATTTTATTTATTTGTGTAACAAGCTTCCTCACAAAGCCATCAACACATTTGCCATACCTATACTAACTTATTCCTTTGGAATGATATAGTGGACATGGACAGATCTTGAATCACTCCAAAGAAAAACCCGAACAACACTTACAAAATACCAGTATCATCAACCGAAAAATGCCATAGAAAGAACTTCTCTCCCATGCAAGGAAGGTGGACATGGTCTTATTGACATTCCACATTTACACAACAGAGATCTATAATCTGAGAGAGAGAGTTCTTCCATAAAAAACAACATACATCACAAAATACACAAAGCTATAGTCTTGGCTGATAGAAACATAACCCCATTAAATCTACAGAACGACACTCCATGCCAAATAGACAACACTACACACATACAAGAAAAGAAAACATCCTGGTGTAGAAAGGGACTCCATGGCAGACACCCACATGACTTACAGAAACATTTTCAGACGCCAAAGCATCAAACAGCTGGTTAGTTAGGGGATCTATTTACAGAAACTGAAGGGTTTATAATAATAATACAAGACCAGATAATAAACACAAAAAACTACAGAAAATACATACTGAAAGACAGCACATTAACAAACGACACATGTAGGAAATGCCACATAGCACCCGAAATGATTCAACACATTACATCAGGTTGCAAGCTGCTTGCACAAACAGATTACTTGCACAGACACAACCAAGCAGCAAACATAATACACCAAAAGCTTGCAACCAAACACAAATTAATAAACACATTCACACCATATTACAAATACCTATCAGAAACAATCTTGTGTGTTAAGTTTTCTAAGGAAAACTCAACACACAAGATGTACTAAGACAGAACAATTCTAACAGACAAAATCGTACACCACAATAGACTGGACATCACTCTCATAGACAAGCAGACAAAGTTACCTACATTATAGACATCTCAATACCTGAATACACATAACATCCAGGATGCATTCACCCAAAAAAATTAGCAAATACAAAGAACTCTCACAAGAAATTAAGCATCTCTGGGGAATGCAAAAGGTAGTCCACAAGAAATTAAGCGTCTCTGGGGAATGCAAAAGGTAGTCACAGTACTCAAATTAAGCATCTCTGGGGAATGCAAAAGGTAGTCACAGTATCCATCTCTCTAAGCATCTTTGGGGAATGCAAAAGGTAGTCACAGTACCCATCATTATATCCTCAACAGGAGTAATCCCTCACACTACACAAAAGTCTGAAAACACTAGATCTACATCCCAAGACACATGTAACACTTCAAAAAGCATCACTACTTAATATGTGCAACATAATTAGAAACTTTTTCAGCACTGACACAGACAACACTACACAAAAGTCTGAAAACACTAGATCTACATCCCAAGACACATGTAACACTTCAAACAGCATCACTACTTAATATGTGCAACATAATTAGAAACGTTTTCAGCACTGACAACTAACTGTCTGTTAGTTAACTCACAATTAAACCTCACAAGCAGCTATATTTTGACTCGTTTCTGGCACTTTGCCCCAGAGATACTCCATGCCCACATTGATGTACTATAAAATAACAACAACCAATAACAACATATATGCTCAATAGTGTAAATTAGTTATAGAAATTTTCAGCTTCAATCACTGGTATATATACTTCAAATTTGGCATGGAGATGACATTTAGATCAGATCCAAAAGAAAAAATTCAAAATACTAAAACTTTTATTTAATGGCCTCAAAAAACTGATGATGATAAAAATGAAATTTGTGAGTACAAAGTATGAATGTCTGTAACTCACGCAGCACCTATATTATTATTATTATATATATATTATTTGTCAAATTTTTTCTTGCTGAAAAATTAAAAAGAAAAAAATTATAGCAAAATATCAAATATCAAATATTAAATTTCATTTTTTAGAGTTTAAAAAGGGGTGTGTCTATAAAAAAGAGGAGCAGTAAAGACTAATCTGGGTCTTATATGAATGCAAAGAAATGAATAAAATATTAATTTCAATCTTATTTAGAACATTCTCATTATTAAACTAATTTATTATTTCAAATTAGAGCTAAATCAATTTAAAAATATAATGTATTTTATCCAACTAGAATTTTTACATACAGATATAGATTACTGAATATGTTGTAATTTTATTATATGACTAAAGATCATAATAATGATCATATAGTTTCTACTTACAGTTTACATTTTAACATGTCTTTGATTCTTTATTTATAAAACATAACTTACTATTACATCAAATTTTGCTGTTAATGTTTCACCTCCAAACATGTTCTTCAGGTGTAAAGGAGGTCCTGACATTTTACTCTTCCCACTAGTAGATAAATCACCAGAGTACATTGGCAAGGAAGAACTGTTAGAGCCTATAAACTAAGTTATGAAATAATATGATTAATTATAATGACTATAAAAATATTTGGTAAATTTTAAAATAAAACCAATAGGATTCAAACTTCTCTATTACCTTACAAGTAACTATCAACTTTGGTTCACATGTACTATTTCCTGCCATATCAATAGTTGATATTTCAAATTCAGGGGAACTACCATTTTCAATTTCAATATCCTTTTCAGGAATAACTAAAAGTTTATGGGGAGGACCTATAAAAAGAGAATAGTTATGTTAACAAAATTAACTTGTCAATTTGAAAAAAACTTATAAACAAAAATATAAAACAAATAAATTATCCTTGAAAATCTTGTAGATTTATATAACTAATAAAAACTAATAGTTATGGAAAAACTATTTTCTTATGTTTTGAACATGTCTTTTATTTTGAAATGATTAAAGGGTTAAAATATATGCCATAAAAATAATTTTCAATGATAAATTATAGTCTGAATATCATATTCAATATTAATTATTATTTTATAGTACATCAATGTGGGCACGGAGTAACTCCGGGTCAAACTGCTATGTCGGACACAAGTCAAGACATAGCTACTTGTGATGTTTAATGATGTGTTAACTGTCTGTGTCAGTGCTGAGAAACTTTCTTACTATGTTGCATGTATTGAATAGTGATGCTTTTTGTAGTGTTATGTATATCTTGGGATGTAGATCTAAAATTTTGAGGCTTTTATGTAGTGTGTGAGGGATTACTCTTGAGGAAATAATGATGGATACTGTGACTACCTTTTGCATTCCCCAGAGAACTTAATTCTTGTGAGAGTTCTATGTATTTGCTAATTTTTTGGGTGAATGCATCCTCTTGAGGAGAGAGTTCTGTGTATTTGCTAATTTTTTGGATGAATGCATCCTGGATGTTGCCCATCCTGGATATTGTGTGTGTCATGTATTTGCTAATTTTTTGGGTGAATGCATCCTGGATGTTGTTTGTGTATATTTGCTAATTTTTTGGGTGAATGCATCCTGGATGTTGTGTGTGTTGATATAGTGCTAATTTTTTGGGTGAATGCATCCTGGATGTTGTGTGTGTCTGGTAGTGAGATGTCTAATAATGTAGGTAACTCTGTTTTGTTTGTCTATGAGAGTGATGTCTGGTTTGTTGTAGTGTATGATTTTGATGTCAGGATTGTTCTGTCATAATATATCTTGTGTGTCGAGTTTTCTAAGATTGTCTGGTATGTATTTGTAATAAGCATGAGAGTGATGTCTGGTCTGTTGTGGCGTATGGTTTTGTCTGTTAGGATAAGAGTGATGTCTGGTCTGTTGTGGTGTGTGGTTTTGTCTGTTAGGATTGGGTAATACATCTTGTGTGTTGCTGTTAGGATTGTTCTGTCGTAATGCATCTTGTGTGTTGAGTTTTCTAGGATTGTCTTGGGTGTGTAATTGTAGTATGGTGTAAGTGTGTTTATTAATTTGTATTTGGTTGCAAGTTTCTGCTGTATTATGTTTGCTACTTGATTGTGTCTGTGCAGGTAATCTGTTTGTGCGAGCAGTTTACAACCAGATGTAATGTGTTGAATTGTTTCAGGTGCTATGTGGCATTTCCTACAAGTGCTGTTAGTTAATGTGCTGTCCTTTAGTATGTATTTTCTGTAGTTTTTAATGTTTATTACCTGGTCTTGTATTGCTAATATAAACATGCAAAGTCACGAATTCTAACGAAGATCAATAATACAAATTACAACTAAACCTAACCGTTCTAGCGACTCAGCAATCCAGAGTTCGGCCTGAGCTCAGTTATTCTTCTAAACTCTAATTTAAATATAATTAACTTCAAAACAATCTAACCAACAATATAACGTCTGACTGAATTAATATAAATATTTATTTATTATTAATAATTAAATTTTAAATTATTAAACAATTTTTAATATAAATTTTAAATTAAAAATAATAAAGCAAGCAATGTCGAATATAGATTTTTGAAATCTCTTTCATAAGTTTATTGCATTTTTAATAAATAATGAATCGTAAAAGTTTACTAACAAAGATGGCAATAACTAAAATATTCATGGCTGTTTTAAAACCAATCATTATGCTATAAAAAAAAAAACATTATAAATTTAAAATTATGCAAAAGTTTCTTATCTTAACTCATTAGTTTGCATTATGCATATATGTATAGTTAGTTAGTTTTCTAACGTACATATAGCTAATTATTGAAGTTAAATCTTAAATATATCATCAAGATAAAGATCTTATTTATGGAATTTTATACATGACAACTTATAGTGGACATGATTACATTGCTTTTATGGCTATCTCTTCATTTAGTATTCATTGCATGAGCTATATACTAAGTGTAAATGAACTGCTATGACTCAGGCTGTTCTAGTAAAACACAGAGTTAAAGGATTTCTACAGGGAAATTATTTCCTGACAGCTGGAAAATAAAAGAATTTAGTTACCTAACATATACTTTTTGGTAAAAGTAATTAAAAAATATATAGGTATAGTCATGTGCGGAATATGATGATGATTAAATTTATCATATATAATTTTTACAATTTTGATAAAAAAAAAACGTAGAAATTCTTAAATTTAACAGAGACTGAGAGGCAAGAAAAAATAAAAAAATAAATAAAAAATTCAAATGTAAAACCATAAGAATACAAAAAAGAGGAAATTGATTTTAGCAGAGTAATGAGTTTTCTTATTTGAAAATTTCCATATTAAACAGGATTAAGAAGAGATACAAACCCAACTTGATGGATGCAGTAAGCGTATCGAATTTTTCATTAAATTCGCGCAGTTGGAAAACGTTTCTTGTCATCAATAGTATTTTCATAACGTATAAACAACTATATGATAAACGAAAAAATCATAAACCGTGGAATTAGCTATGAATGAAAGAAATATATGATATTTTCTTATTTTGTATATAAAAAAAAATTTATTATTATTCTAATAATTTATAAATAAATATCACTTTTCATTCAAAATTTGAGGATTTTTATCAAGTATCTATTTGCTGTTCGTAAATTTTTGTATGCGAAAAAACTTCTTAAATATAAATGTTAAAAACAGTTTACATGTACAAAATCAGTTTTTTGTTATGGTATGTTTATCTGCAGAATTACAGACATACAAAAAATATGGAAATTATTATAAATATAAACATAAAAAGAAGAAAAAACAGATAAAAATATCAATTAATGTTATTTTATAACCGAAGTAATGAAAATCTTTTTTTAAAAAACACTTAGAGATGAATATATGGTTTCTGAATGTTAGAACAACTGTTTAGAACAGATGAGATTTATGTTAGACAAATGAAAATTTGTAGCTTTCAAGTCGTCTTGTAGGATGTACAAGTTGCAATTAATCTTTAGGAAATGATAAATTTTTCCAGACGTTTCTGTTATGACCTGCCAAGGATTCATAGTGAATTTATTTTCGAATTTATTATAGTATTAACAAACGGCTCGTTTAAGATTTCGAGTTGACTGTAGAAAGGTAACATGGCTACCAATAAAATTTTAAGTTATTGTTTAGGAAAAGTAGTCTAATTCCAGCATATTTTTCTGTTATTGTGAACCGTGGCATGATATTTGAATAAATATGTGACAACTTAATTGCAGTCTTAAAGATATTTGAATTATTATTATTTCCATGTCAAAAATTACACGTGTTATAAAGAACGAACATGGCTGTAATTCTTTTTTTTTATATATAGCAGAATTTGTGCTCCAGAATAGTAATTCAGTTATGAAGAGAAGAATTATCTAGAAATTGCAAAAAATATTAAAATTAAATAATTTTATATACTCAAAAAGAAAACAGTTAGAGAATATACATAAATTAGATAATTACAAATTTTAACATCAAGAAAAAAAAATTTTTTCTTCTCAATTTTGAGCTTTTTCTTATTAGTTAGAAAACCTGGAGTAAGTTTATTTCACTCTTAAAACTGCTGTTATTTTGCTTTATTGTCTCATTTCTTGCAAAAGTCATTCAACTCATAAAATGACTTCATTTTATCTAATGGTGTTCACAGAAAAAAAAAACTTTTCTTGCTTTTTTTTAACTATAGAAAAAAGATTCTTGTTGAATATTATAATATAAATAATTAAAAAGAAAAATTCAATATTCCTGATTGGATTTATTAAACTGGACGACATTTATGATGATATATAAGATAATCGCGACTTTCTGTGCCTTTTCAACAAATTTGTCACCATGTCTTCAGTGAAAAATTGTATTATAAAAATATTAAATAGCCATAAAAATAATAATTATGACAAAATTTTCAGTTTCTAGAATAAAAAAACTAATTTTTTTCTTTGTTCTTCTGCATACGTTTTGAACCAAGATAATGTTTTTCTCTCTCTCTCTCTCTCTTAAAAAATAAATAAATAAATTTAATAATATATTTAAATTTACAAAAATTCGCCAATAAAATTTTTATTACGCTATTAACGAGACTATTTTAAAAAGTATTTAAAACATTTATTAACCAATATTTTCCCTCACAAAAAAAAAACGAATAAAAGGAAAAAATATATATTTAACAATTTAATACAGTTTGTGATTGTTTTACACAAAAGAACTGAAGATATATAGATCATCAAAAATTTCGATTTGCAGTATTCGCTTCATTTACCACATCTACTTCTTGCTCTAAACCATACTAACAACAAACTGTGCTCTTTTATAAGCATATTTTAGTCGAATTACATGATATATTTATAACTGGCATAAGAAACCATGTGCAGGAAAACCGTAATCTCCTGATAAGCTAAGATTTAATTAATTTTATAACAAAGAAATTTATACATTGCATATTAATGAACTATAGTATAATGTGATATAAATATTTTTATCATGAAGCTGAAAGAATTTAAATCTCTATCTTTGTAATTATTTTATGTTAATTTGTTTTAAACATGCGATTTTATGTTTTCATAATAACTTATAGCAAAGACTTGTATCACTAACTGGTAAGCTATTTTTTTCCATTATTGATTTTTAGATCTATGCATTACTTTATGGTATATGGACGTTTTATAGCATAGATTTACTGCAAATAATTTTTTTAATGGTAGTAATATATATCAAAGTTTATTTTAAAGTTTAAATAAAAATGAATATTATAATATAAATAATTAAAAAGAAAAATTCAATATTCCTGATTGGATTTATTAAACTGGACGACATTTATGATGATATATAAGATAATCGCGACTTTCTGTGCCTTTTCAACAAATTTGTCACCATGTCTTCAGTGAAAAATTGTATTATAAAAATATTAAATAGCCATAAAAATAATAATTATGACAAAATTTTCAGTTTCTAGAATAAAAAAACTAATTTTTTTCTTTGTTCTTCTGCATACGTTTTGAACCAAGATAATGTTTCTCTCTCTCTCTCTCTCTCTCTCTCTCAATGTCGAGTGTTTTCTCTTATCAACATTAATGAATTTATTTAAATTTCCTTAAAACTATTTAAAAAGTGTCAACAAAAATAAAGAAAATTTTCTAGAGAGACTATACGTAAAGAAAATGTAAGTTTTTTTTAACCTGTTAGATTTCTTAAAGTAGAACAAATAGAAATTGTCAATTCGTCTAATCAGACGACTGTCACTGAAGATAATTTTGTTTGTCTGATTTACTTCTGTCTTCAATTCTGAAATTGAAGTAAGTACATTTAAGTGAACTTTCTTAGTTGCAAAGGTACCTAAACACCCCAGGAGACATGATGAAACGAAGATGTCTTATCTTCCATTTTTAGTTGTAAGAGAGGTTGAAAATTTCCCACGAGATACTTGTTATTGCACTTCAGCGAAATATATTTCATTATTTTAGAGAATAAAAAGAATATACAGTATAGTATTTTTATTTGATTATACTATTTTATGATCCGGAAAAAAAAATATACGAGAAAAGATGAAAGTTATGTAAAATATGTCTATAATTAAACAGTACTTACTTATTTTAATATAAAACTTGCTTTATAAAAAAAGTTAACAGAATAAATTAAAATTTCATGATATTCTCTGAGAAATATTTATTCAAAATATCTTTTTTTTTTCATAAATAAGATATTAATTAAAGGATTTTTCTGATAATATTTTGGAATCAAGAAACCATGTTGATTATGCATAAAAACACTTATAGAACCTTATTTTGCAAACTTACTATTATGGCAATTATACATTGATTGATATCTTGCAGATTCTTATACAAATTTTTATTTTTCAGCATCAAATTGGTCTTCTGATAAAAATTACAACTGATTAAACAAAATAATTCAATATATACTAAAATAGATTAAATTATACCATAAAAACTAGAGAATCATTAGTAAACTTAAATACAAACTTAAATCTGTAAATTAAGTAATTAATGATTAAATTTAATTAGTGATAATTAAATTTGATGATTGCAAGCAATTTACTTAAGTTAAAAGATTTGTTTTCAGAATATGGAGTAAGTTAAGTTCATTTCAGTCAAAATTTAGATTAATTTAAGTTTAGTTTCGGTTTCAGAATGATTTAAATTTCACGAAAATATCGATTATTTTAAATTTTCGAGATGTACGAAGTTTATTTTCTTCACTAGTTTTTTTGGAGGGAGAGAGAGAGAGAGAGAGAATCTGTTATTTCCGTGGTTTACTTGTAAAATCTCTAGAGCCCTAAAATAAATGTTATTTGGGCCTCTTGCCGAAACAAAAGCTAAAACAACATAATAGCTGGTTTCCAACAACATTTAAGTTTTTTTTTTCCTATAAAGAATGATTATCATTATTGATAAAACCGTGATTAAAAGTAAATTCGAAAAATGCGATCTGGTTCAGTCACTAATCTAATTTAAATCATGGTTAATGTAGACCTTGTTTTCTTCAATTTTTCCAATAATAATGACAAGCTACATAGCAAAAACATTTAATAAAAAAAAAATAATATGAAGAAAAAATAATCATTCGATATTTTAATAACCCAAATAAATAAATAATTTATTGCACAAGAACCATTATAAAGAATATGTTTAGTCAAATTGTTATAATCTTCTCCTACTTTATTATAATTTTTTTACTTTACAAAAGTAGTTATTTTATCCATTTATTTATTGTTAAATCTCTCTATTGCTATAAATTCTAATATTTAATTTTATAAAAAAATCGTTTTAAAGTTACTGTAATAAATATTTTAATATAAAAACTTTTAATGCATCTACAATAAAGACAAATATAAAACTTTCAGGTACGTTTAATGAGTAGAAAAGATGTTTTTACGATTTTTATTTAAAAATTTTTCAATATAAAACACATTATATGAATATCGTATATTTTAATAAAAATAAGAGATAGAATATTCGTATTAACAGTTTATTATTTAAAAATTATAAATTTTGAATTATTTATAAAGATTATCAATAGAAATTTTACTTTTGTTTCTATTTTTTTATATGTATTCCGAGCGTGTTTGATTATTATTCAACACAAACAACGAATTTTAGAAACGGTTTATAAAATATCAAAATTTTCCAATTTTTATACACATTTTTTCCATTACAGTACAGCCATTCATGTTACGGAATCGTACTAAAATTATAGATAGATAAATAAATATATATATATATATAATAAATATTAATATCTTATTATCATTTAAAAAAATGGAATATTTAAATATCTAAATAGTAACAATAAATCATGTGCTTTTTTTTTTAAATAATATTTTAAAAGAAATTTTTAAGAATTTGTTTTGTTATATATGATAAAGAAATATTTACTTGTTCCTATCGTGTAGAAAGGTTACTCTTTATTATTTCTTTACATTTCTCTCATAATCTCTGGGCATGAATGATATATGGCCTGTCTAGTTACGGATTCTCTGTACAGCCGAACATATTCCCACAAGCTGGAGCTATGAAAGCAGAAAAGAGGGAATGAGCAAAAAAAAATTCCTGCATGCCTCTCAACACCTGTCTTGTTCGCATGGGATGAAGCACGCAAACTCTTTTCGAGAGAGATACGCATGTCTAGAATAGTTCTACTTCCAGCACAAATATATAGTCTGTACTAGTTATATCACAGTTTTGATTAAGATTAAACATTTGGAAGCTTTGACCACATCCTATTGTTACTTTCTATTAGAGGTAATATATTTTTTTTTTTTTCAGTTGATACTTTTCAAAAAAGAATCTGAATAAATGTACAGATAAAAAAAAAAGATTTTCAATAAAAAATTTTGAATTTTTTTTCTTTGAATTTATAAATTATATATACTATATTGTCCTTTGTTTATCCGAATATTAAGTTATGAAAATAATCCAAGTTTCGAATTTATTCATGGCAGAAATAATTAAATATTATGTAAACTCTAATAGGAAACTATTCGTTGGAAGAAAAATCAACGTAGAAAAATCAATTCTAATTTTCCACATAATGATTACTTCAATCTAATAAAAGTATAAAAATCGATTTTGATTTTTCTATTTTTATTTAATAAAACTTTAAATTGTGTAATAAGCATTTTATCTTTGTTTTTTTTTTTTTAATTTTTATTTCCTTTATAACGGTAGAGAAAAACGAAAAGTTACACACGTACACTTTCACTTTTATTGCAGAAATATAAGAATTTTAGTCTTCAGCAATTAAA
The DNA here is from genome assembly GCA_000484575.1 of Olivierus martensii. NCBI lineage: Eukaryota > Metazoa > Arthropoda > Arachnida > Scorpiones > Buthidae > Olivierus > Olivierus martensii. The sequence goes on along the minus strand of AYEL01070810.1, from coordinate 37,828 downwards.
TATAAGTAATCCAGACGAGATCTTAAAGGTTACAAATTGCCTATAAGAAACGAACTGGAAAAAGTGTACTAAAAAGCGGTTATTGCCCGCTATTTTGGCAGTTTGTCAAGTAGTCAACTCCTTCACCACCCATCTAAGAAACAAAATGTTGGCAATAGGAGATTTACTTCGTAAGAGAGAGAGAAAAAGATAAACGACGAAGCTACCTACCGATCTTAATCCAACAGTTTTCTATTTGAAACACACCAACGTTCCAATTGTTTTCTTCTCCCTCAGAGACAAAATCAGACCGTGGATTGAGTGATCTCTCATTACTCCAGGATTATAGTCACTCACCTTCAGTGATCTGACTTGAATCCCGACCGTAAATTAGCCTTGGTGGAGAAGAGTTTGCGGTTCGCGACTTATTCAAGGAATATCAGTGAAAACTCGCGACAATGGAAAATCTCCAACTAGGTAATTGAGGTCTTAGTAAGAGGTATTTATTCATCAAAGAGATTAAAACAGAAATAACATAATCCAATGCGAAATTGACCGATTGGTAAATCAATTCTACCAAGTAATTACCACTATTTTAAAATTTTTACCATATACTACCGATATTAATTAAGTTTTCTCACTTGGCATTAACTTAATATCCTTCTGGAAGACAAACAGACAATTTTTTATTATTATTATTATTATAATTATTTAACAATTAATAGTCATTTTAATTCTATTAACAGTAGAAAATTTTTATTTATTTGTTAATGAATAAAATGCCGCAAAAATATAAAGTTAAAAATTATCACTAAAGAAAAAAAGCCAGCAGTAGTTTTTTTCTTTAGTAATAACAGTTTTTTTTAACTTTATATATTTTTTTGAAAGCAAAAAAAATAAAAATTGACCATTTGTCTTCTTCAAGAAACGAAGATTAATTTATCATTGATTAGTTTACAAAATTATGCAAAACTATCTGGAATAGAATCCGTAAATTATATGCTTTTAAATGGAATAATAATAAATATGCTAATGATTTTCGGTTGTTTATTTGATTTTGAATGAAAATAAATTAATTTTACTTAAAGGGTTAAAATGAATTTGAGAAATTGCTTTTATAATGATAAGCAAATTTTGAAATTTGAAGATTACATCAATCTTTCTTTACTCGGATTTCTCATTGATTTAATAAAATATTAATAAACTTTCCTTAACAGAATTAATCTTAATAAAAAGCAGTAATCAGATTGCAGTAAATTATAAACAACTCAAAAATATTGATGAAAGAAAACGTTCTAACTTCGAGGAACTATAATTAAAAATGGCAACATTCAGGTTAAAACTAAAATGGGATAATTGTTATTTTTGTTACTATAAAATAAAATTGATGACGAATCATAAATATGAACTCTGACCGCAGCAGACTTTCGTCTGTACTGCACTGCACTGATATCAAACGCATTGTGAGACGGCATAGGATTATCTATGGTACAAATTCCTGCGATTTCGGATTTATGTAAGAATAACGGTTTGAAAAACCCCACCAAAAATGAATCAATAAAAATATAAAATTCGAAAAACCGCGTTATATTGAAACAGCGTTAAGCGGGGTCTTACTGTAGTAGGAAAATGAATGGAATTACGTAACTGAAAAATTGCTTTTGAAAGAGACTTTTTAAATATAAACTGAAGATATCGTAACTATTACTTTTGTTAAATGCAGCATTCTTTAATTTTATCTATTTGATTATCCTTGAAAAGTTTTATTTTGAAAAAATTATGGTATGTAATTGGAATATATTTTAAAACTATAGTAATACAAATTATAGAATTTAATTTAAATGAGTGAAGATTTTCCTTTTTAACGGTATTTCTGTATTGATTGATAAAAGTCCTGGTATATTCTAGAGTTTTTGATTAAAAAAAAAAACTTTAAATTACCTCCTAGCATTTTTTTTTCTTTCATTTGCATGCATTTCCATATATCCTTTTAAAACCCGAATATTTTTCTAGGGAATTTGAAACACAGTATTAAATATGCGAAATGTTTCAGAAGAAACTTTTAAATTGATTTTCTTTATCATCATCATTATTTTTTGAAGTGAAAAAATTTTCAGTAATTTTTATCAGTGGGAGATTAATATAGTTTGATTCCAATTCTATAACATCCTATGAAGCAGTATTAAATTTATTTTTTATGTTCACAATACAGCATATAAATAATTTTAAGAGTAAACAACATGCTTAAAATTTAAAAAAAAAAAAAAAGTTAAAATTTACATTGAAAAAAATTAAATATTTTAAGAATTATTGAGAAGGACGTATCCAGAACTTTTTCAGAGATTTGAAGGAAATCAGAATTTTGCTTTAAGATCGTTCATGTATAAATGCAATCTCGGCTTTTTGTAATTATTGTATAGATCATTGATATACTACAAAAGCAATGATATTTATCAAGAAAGACTAAATAAAATACTAAAATTTATTTTTAAAGTTATGGTATTAAGAATTATGTAATTTGATTCTTGTAAATCCCTTTAAATGTGGTTCTGTAATAATTTTTGTAAACATTTTATATATACAAAAATTAGCTAATGTAAAATCAATATAATTTTAATAAAAATATCGATAAACAAATATTTGTTCTGAGAGGATCAAAGCTTATTTGTAACGTGAAAAAAAAAAACTGTCTTATTAAAGTTTTTATAGAAAAAGTTGTTTTTTCAAGTTTAACAATCTAATTTATTCCAATGCTCTTTAATCCAATTGAAATTTTAAAAAATTTTACTGTATCTTCTGAATTGAATTTCTGAATGTTTCAATATAATAATTTGCAAATGTTGAATTTTTGTATTTAGAAACAACCTTTTGATGAGGAAGATAAAATTTAATGAAAATGCTGGAAATTTTATTTTTATTATTTTATTCAAAGTAAATTTTACATGCCTATTACTAAATCATCACATAAAATTGCTTTTCTAGCATGATAGGAATCAATTTTTCTACTCCTAAAGGCAGAACTTGTAAAATTATAATAATCACTTATATCTAGATGATTTTCATTTTATTATAACTTTAGAAAACTTTGTAATCCATTCTTTCTATTAATGTTGTAGTTAGCTTAACGATGACTTTTCTGAGAATCGTCCAGTATGTGTGTTCTACATCAAATTATAAAGATGACGAAATTATCTGTCCAAACAAAGAATTAATAGCCTCAATTACTTGATTATTATTATCTGAATTAGACATATTGAATCCTAACATAATTAAATTATTCTTCCTTTGAGAATTAATCGTCGAATCAATTTGGAATTGAGTATGTTCATTGACAATAGCCAAGATTTTCAAATTTAAATGCATTTGTGATTATTGTTAAACAATTTAAAATTAATTTTCTCTAAACTATGTTCATTAACTATGTAAATAAACAGACAATAGTAACAGCTATTTTTATTTTATATTAGTTGGTAATTTAAAAGTAAGTCTTTGAAGTACTCACAGTCACTTCTATGTAGATATTTAGCACCTTCATAAAAGTTAAAGTTATCTAAAACATTTAACATTAAGTGTTGTGATGAAAGAAATATGAAACAGCGTAATAATAACAACAAAGAATTCTATTGAGATGTTTCAAATTTATAAAATTCGCTTCACATTTTGTTTTTAGCAGTAAAAAGAATAAATAGACGTGTAGGCGTCTAATTTGAACTATTTTTTTCTTAGTTTTAGAAAACAGTTTATTTTTATCATAGTATCTATAAATTATGATCAGAAAGTAATAACTATCTGAAATCCTTACAAATTCAAACGGGCCATATTTTACTTTTGTTCTTTAAAGTTTTTTTATATACTATATAAATCTCTCGTTTATGGTGCAAAGAAACAGCATATAAAATAACTAAGATCTTGTTAACAATTTTGTTCTTCTAACGCAACGAGATGAAAATCACGATAAATTAAAAGCTTCGTTATGAAAAACTTTTTTTAATTAATATGCAATTATTATTGGTAAAAGGATAGCTATCGCCATAATTCTTGGTTAATGTATATCATTTTTTATCCGTAATAATTATTTTCAAAATTGATCCAAAAATCTATATGCTTCATGGTTAATAAAGATACAGCTGTTTGCAATAAAGTTATCTTATTTCTATTATGCCATATTTATTTTTATTTTGATGCTGAGATATTTTTTTGTTTAAAATATATAGGCTACATCATACTTTCGAAACATTTTGTTGGTTCAAATACAACAAAGTTAAAAATAAATATACCTTGGATTATGTAACAAAGAATTTTCAGAAATTATTAAAAGGAATGACAAAATCAATTGAATCATTGATTACAGAAGTGCACAAAATCGAGAAACATGTTTTGAAACAAAATTTTTCCATTGATAATTTATGAAATCCAAAGAGACAATAAAATAATATAAAATCAGTAGGCCTACATAAAAATATTTATGTAAAACATTTTAATAGTTACTGTAATCTATCAAAATTTAACGATTATTTCTTTTCACAATCAAACATTATAATTTAATTAAAATATAAAATGCATAAATAAAGTATTCGTATATTATAACTTCCTTAACTCATTCTTCGATTTTGTTGAGTCTTGTCACATTAAATGTTGCCAAAGATAAAATATACTGTTTAAAAAAAATCAATATTTTCTTGAATGACGAACATTTTCAAGTGTTTTTTGTGTCTTTGGATGTTTGCTGTAAATTCCTTCTAATATCTATGGAATTATTTACTTTTCATTAAAATGTCAGTTAATATCTCATGTCTTGAAATAAATGCAAAAAAAAGCATCAAAATTCTATATAAAAAATTAGATTAAATGGCTTTTTTACATCGAAACACATCTTTGCCTATCAATTCATTTGTACATTTTAACATTTTTAAAATGTTAATTAAACCACATTATATTACCTGTTTTTATTGTAATATCTTTCATATATGTTTCCGCTGTGATAGGAAAAATACAAATGTCCTTGTTTATTTTAAAACTCTATGAAAGATATCCAATAAGAAGCTATCTGTTTGTATTTTTCCCATCAAAATAGAATAGAATAAAAGATATTGCTTTTATTCTGACTGGAGTATTTGTTTGAATAAAAAAAAATCATTCCACAAATTCTGGAATGCAATCAAATAAAGTAAAGATTTCTTAGGCACTAAATTTGGCCACATCCTGAATCATTACTTATCAAATAACGTATGCAGAAAGTGTTTGCCTACATTTTAAAACTTTATTGACGAAAAGGTGAGCAAAATAGATTTTGCATGTAACCAAATGCATCGAGAAAGACTATCTCATCATTGCGGTGAACGGTTATAGATTTTTTGACAGAAAAATAAAAATTCTGTGTTTTTATGCAATTGAAGATCTCCTTTGAGTATATCATCATCTAACAGTTTATACAATAGTTTAATGTTGTTTAAAGACTCCTAATTAGCAATATTGATTTGAGAAAGCATAATAGTTGAATATTAAAAATTAATGTAAAATTTATTTCGCTAATGATTTGGCATCTATAAAATATTCTCTTTCAATAGTAGAAATCCTTTTTTTTATAAATATATGATCGCTGATCAACTTTCGAACATTTTCGAGGGTGGTATCAGCACATAAATTTATTCCTCATTTGCTATGAAGTTTCTTCCTGAAGTAGATGATTTATAATTCGAAACACTTCCCCCTATGTCATGACATGAATGATAATGCCTTTCTGTAAACCTGAAGACATTCGCTGTTTACTACGGTAAAAACATTTGGTGAAGATCTCCTTTGAGTATATCATCATCTAACAGTTTATACAATAGTTTAATGTTGTTAAAGACTCCTAATTAGCAATATTGATTTGAGAAAGCATACAAGCCCTGTGTGATAGAAAACTGTTACAGGATTAGAAACAATTACATAAAGAATATTAGAGCAGAATAAGTCTTGAAATAATTAAACAGAATGGTAATTCTGATATTGCTACGTAGGGCCTCAGCAGTGATGTCTAGTGGAGCTCTAGTAATCATGATTCTTGGTTTTCTCTTCGTGGTTTCCTTGACTTCAAAATTCTCCTGCAACTTCTCGAAATTCAAATGATATAGTCATAAGAACTACATATACATTTTAAATAATATATATTCACTTCAGTATTTAAAAATATTTGATAGAATTTAATCAGTATTAAAACTGAATTACTTATGTGCTTAACTAATAATGTTACTATATTTGTACTGTGATTAAAGAATATTTTTGTTTTTGCTGCTTATTTGTATTGCATATGGACTATTTCATTCCAAATCTTATAAAATTTGTATTTTTTAATAAATAATAATGTTAATATAACCTTGGATGTTAGTTGAAACATTAGAAGATTAGGATTATTGGTTTATTTGCACTGTATATATTATTTGTTGGGTTTTAGATATGTTACTGGAATTATATTATTTCATGCACCATTACCTCCTTTTCAGTTGAAGTATGAAATCCAACAATAACGTCACATCATAAAAGTAATGTCAATGTTGGATGAACAATTTTCAACTAACATATCTCTAGAATTTTGACATGAGTTTGGAAGTGTACAAATTTCTCAATCACTTATTTCTGAAATTCATATATATTGAAATCATTGAAATTGCAAATGGGTATGAATCATCAAGATTGTGTTATTCATATGAAAGAAAAATAATTTTGGATATTGCCAAAAAGTAGAAAAGTTCTATAAATTTGTTAAAAATTATTTGCTAGAATAAAGTGTAGGTAGTTCCCACCTTTATGAACTAACTCATTCTTGAAGTGAGCTTGTTAAGTTGTTAAGCTCAAAAACTAAGAATCAATTTTCCATAAATATAATGTTAAAACCGGAATTTCTGTTCTCAGCAATACAATTTTGCCACAATAAAATTAAGTAGAGATCTATAAAATCAATAGTATATGATTAAACAATGATTTATCTATCCAAAAAAAATTAAAATCAAGCAAATTATAATAATAAATTATTTATGTTACATAAATATTGAAGAATTTTTATTCTCCATTATTATTGACAGATAAGTAGATGAACTTTAATCTAGATGAACTATTATCTTAGGTGCAATCTGAGAATAAAAGTTATTTACAAAATAAGCTGATAAAACTAAAGGGCATGTTACTTCTGTTTCTCAGCTGCCATTTTGAATTTTCTGATTTTGAAGCAGATGACAGTTTGTGCTACAAAACTAATTGTACTGTATAGTTAATGACTTTTTATAAATGTTTAGAATTTATTTATTGTAATTAATAGTTACAATAAATAAATTCTAAATATTTATGATAGTTCCTAGAAAATCTTTTAAGAATTTTATACATTATTTTAGAAAATAGTACATTGAAATATATTTTACAAAAAAGTCTCTCATGAGCAATATTTATACTATAGTTCTAAATAAAATTTCAAAATCTTTAATTTAAATCTTAAAAATAAATTTTTTTAATAATGATTTTATACATACTTTTCTTACAGGAGCAACTTCTCTAATATCATAAAAAATAATACTTCTGTCACTACAAGTGCTTCCCAATATATTTGTCTAAATAATTATAAAGTATAAAAAATATTACTTAGTCTCTCATAAACTGTAGCTATAAAATCTTATTGTAATTAAATTGACAGACTTGAATACCATTAAATAATCTATAATAAAAGTAGACTTAAATGAAAAATAAAAATTAAACAATTAGAATATTTTATAGAAATAAAAAAAGATATGAAGATTAGAAAACATTATAAGAACATGTGGGTTAAAAATAACTCACAAGTCAGCTGCATCCATCACCCTATATCAGCTAGTTAAAAATATTATCATATTTACTCACATAATTCATACACTTCTTTACCATAATTTTGTAATCTAAACAAAGAGTGCATGATTTAAGCAAGAAAAGGATTACTGAATATATTATGCACTCCTTAGAAAAGTTTAGAACCCTTCTATTTTGGCAACAATTTTTTAAGAGAGTTATACTATCTTAGGTCATTAGGTGAAGATGGTATTTTGGGGAATGATTGACACCACGGATGTCTACTCACATCCTCAGATACACTCCCATATTTCTTATATTTTGCCTTTATAATATTTTTTATATTATGTTTGCAAATACACAAAATCAACTATTTCATTAGTGATAAGATGCATTTGCAGCTTTTTATAACATAAGTGATAAGATGCATCCTTTATAATATTTTTTATATTATGTTTGCAAATACACAAAATCAACTATTTCATTAGTTATTTAACATAAGCGATAAGATGCTTTTGCAGCTTTTTATATTATTCAAATAATTAAATATGTTAATTTATCTAATTGTCCATTAACAACAATTTGATATATCCCATCCAAAGCTTACTAAACCTTATTCAATCTAGGTATTTCACATTATTAACCTAACTAGTTAATCCTTTACCTGTCCATGTTTTATGATATATTTCCATGGCAATGGTAGATCTACAGATTATCTTTCATTAATCACTTCTCCCCCTCTGCTTCCTTTTAAGATTTTCATTCCTTCAGCCACAGACAACTCCTTCAAATCTTCCACTCTTCTTACTAATTTGGCATTCCCCCATTCCACTTTGATATCATATTTGTAGGCTCTTCTAGCAAGGGCCGTAGTCTGAAGGCCTCTCATTATATCCATTTCATGCTCTTTGAGTCTGTCTTTCAGGTTTCTGGACGTGGCGCCTACGTATACCTCTTTCGTTTGCCTATCCATATTTGTAAGAGGTATTTCATATATCCCAGGTTGTTGCTGTATATCATATTTATCCTTTACATTTTTGAATAAATCGGTTATTGTGTTTGGCCTCTTAAAAGATGGTATCTTCTTTTTATGTTTGAGCACTTTCCGTACCGTATCGAATTTTTCTAGCATATCAGTAACAACTTCATACTCTTCTTTTTCTGCCACACTAGTAATTGTGTGGTCTCGGCTTCCTCCCTCTCATCTAATGTTATCTGCACTTTCATTTTTTAGCTTTATTTCCTTAAGAGTTTTATCCACAATATTCCTCGAGTATCCGTGTCTCCAAGCTATCTCCTTTATCTTTCTGACTTCTATGTTTAGGAAACTTTCTGTGCTGCAGTGAGTTAGAGCCCTTTTGAAGTACGACCTAATAGCCACTTTTTTATATTTCCACCTATCATTGGACCATCTAGGTATAATTACTTCTATATTAGAAGGCTTTCTGTATACTGTCGTAAAGATCGTAGGGGGCTCGTATATAACCTGCACATCTAGAAAATGTATCATTCTTTCCTCTTTTTGTTTGAGGTTAAGTTTGAGGTCATATACTATATCTTTGTACCCTAGGGTTAGATATACCGTATAATTACTTCTATATTAGAAGGCTTTCTGTATACTGTCGTAAAGATCGTAGGGGGCTTGTATATAACCTGCACATCTATAAAATGTATCATTCTTTCCTCTTTTTGTTTGAGGTTAAGTTTGAGGCCATATACTATATCTTTGTACCCTAGGGTTAGATATACTCATATTTAAATAATAATATGTAAGTTTTTTGATTGAATGGCATGTACCCTTTTTTTAAAGACCATTTAAATTTTTATGTTTTCAAACCATTTAAAAAAGTTCTTTATGTTGTAAGTTTTAAATTTTTAAATATTGTAATGCACTTTATATTCTAGTTCGATTTGTAACTACTGTGTTCTGTGTTCAAAAATAGAATTGTTGATTAATGTATGAGCTGATGAGGGCGTTTTAGCGCCAAAAACGTTACTCAATAAATAGTTTGGAGATACGCTATTAAGAGCTATAATTAACTATGTATAAATGTTGCATGGTTATTGCCCTTCAGTTGGTAATAGATGAAAGTGCCACTATTGTGTTTGAACTTTAAATAATTTTATTAGTGTTAATTTATTATTTATTTTAGATTTGGGTTATTATATTATATAGTTACAAGTTATGTTGATTTGTTTTAGTTATTAGCTATAAATTTTTTCCTAAATTTATTTTTGAATTTGTTTTGTATTGTGTTCTTAAATTCGAATCTCATGAATAATTTAAATGTGATTCGATTCTGTATTGGTTATGTACAACTGAAGTTGATATAAGAATATATCGAAAACATTCTTGTTATAGGAATAAAATTCTGTTTTATTTATTTACTGCTGTTAGTGCTTTTGATTTCTATTACCGTTGATAACAGAAGATAAGCAGTATTTTTAAGTTTAAATTTGAAAGACTTAGTGCTAGAAAAATTGCATCAGAAGTTTAATGCCTGTTAGAGCAGTCAGAAAGAAAGAAAAAGAAAATTATCCAGTTAATTTATACTTTCAATTACATTAGTAATGCCACATTTAATATATTTTTTATAATATTAAAAAAAAATATTACTATCCATTTCTGCTATAATATATTGATTAATCCACATCTAAAATTTCTGTAAAACTCTTCCATATAATGCAGTATATAAATTTGGCATTTTCACTTTCTAATTGAAGCTATCACATGAAATCTTTTTCCTATTTTATTTTATTCATAAACCAAGTATTTTAATTAAAAAATTAAATTTTATAAAAAAAGACCTAACATAAATAGCAAATATTAAAAAAATAAAAGTTATTTAAATAACTGTCTGATGAAACCATGGGGACCAGAGAACATGCAATTTCTCCTTCATGGTCCATCATTTTAATTTTCGTATTGATAGATGATGAATACTAATAGCCCAATAGTACTACATTATATAGCTAACATGTTTGAAATACTGTTATGAATGTTTTGCATTTATTAATTACAATTAATGCTCATTTTTTGGTACTTGATTTATATATAATCTATATGGCTCATAAAATAAGGAATATATTCCTTAAGTTATATAGAAGTTAATTGTATCAAGATATATTGTGAAACTTTATAATCTAATACTACAAGCACTGGATAATTTTCCAAATAGCAAAAATTCACTATAAATCTTCAAAATCAGTATTTCCTCTATTCTGACAGTCCAATCAATTCACTATTTATTTATAACTGTTTCCTTTTTTCCTATTTTTGACTGTTTTCATTCCTAAATGGAATAAAAGGTATATGAATTAGGTTTGTCTATTTGATAATTGTACTATCTTCCACAAGCATGATAGTGTTCATATTTATTATCTGATATGGATAAAATTTATGTATATTATTAGGTCATACCAGAGGACTAAGCCTATTAAAATTAATCAATATCAGTTTAATATGAATGAAGATATTTCACTTATTTTGAGGAATATCTCAGATGTAAGGCCTGAGGACGATATTGACAGGCATTGGCCTAAAGTGTGGTGAGAGACGCACGTAAGGATGGGTAATGAGAGTCAGCAGAAAAACAGAGACAATGTTCAATAAGAACAACTTCCTTTATTTAAGAGAGAGAGCTTTAAACATTTTTCTCTTGACTAAAGAGAAGTAAGTATCTGTATAATTCCAAAAGTTGATGACAATGATAACGATGACGTCGAACACCAACACGAATAGCCTTTAGTCCAAATATTATAAAAAATAAAGTCTTTAGTCCTTAACACATTGTTACAGATGTCCCAGTTATTCGCAGAAGTCATTGACAGTCGTTATCCCGTAATCTTTTTCCTTTCCAGTGCTAGAGAGTGATGGCATAAGATTGGTGGCATTTACAGACCCTAAATGGATCTTGGTCATTTGTCGGAGTATTCCAAGAAGATTACTGCTGCCTAGAAATCAAGACGAGACGTTCAATAAGAACAACTTCCTTTATTTAAGAGAGAGAGCTTTAAACATTTTTCTCTTGGCTAAAGAGAAGTATCTGTATAATTCCAAAAGTTGACGACAATGATAACGATGATGTCGAACACCAACACGAATAGCCTTTAGTCCAAATATTATAAAAAATAAAGTCATTAGTCCTTAACACATTGTTACAGATGTCCCAGTTATTTGCAGAAGTCGTTGACAGTCGTTATCCTGTAATCTTTTTCCTTTCCAGTGCTAGACAGTGATGGCATAAGATTGGTGGTATTTATAGGCCGTAAATGGATCTTGGTCATTTGTCGGAGTATTCCAAGAAAATTACTGCTGCCTAGAAATCAAGACGGCTTGGATAGATGACAGATAACAAAATCACAAATTAAGAAGATGGAGAAATGTAATATATATATATATAATTTCAAGAATGAGTGGACAGTTGTCGATAAGACAGAGGTAGATACAAATCAAGAGTACGAAACGAACAACGAATTGGTGGTACCAGAGTGGAAGAGAACCAAGCACCGATCGAGGGCGGTGCAGGCTCTTAAATATCCATGACCTTTCTGACCCTTATTCCCAGGCTGAGAACCAAGATGTTTTCCTCCCAAATGTTTGTCGAGTCAGGTGTCGGATTTGCGACTGAACAGCTGACACCTGATGTAAACATTCTCAGAGCTTTATTGTTATTGTGGACAAAGTTTGCGATCTGATCGAAATACCACGTCATGTCATCATATATCTCTGTTATTGTCTTTCCCGAATCGTTCTTCTCCAAACAACCTTCTCATTTCATCTCCGATTTCCCCTTAATCGTCCAAAAGCAGTGAACAGCTGACACCTGATGTAAACATTCTCAGAGCTTTATTGTTATTGTGGACAAAGTTCGCAATCTGATCGAAATATCACGTCATGTCATCATATATCTCTGTTATTGCCTTTCCCGAATCGTTCTTCCCAAAACAACCTTCTCGTTTCATCTCCGATCTCCCCTTAATCGTCCAAAACCGGACAAGGAGACACCACATACAATCTCGATTCCCAGATCCTAACAATACCCTACACTTTCTAAAATGATCTATCGTCTGGTATGAGAGATGAATTTTACAATTTAATGATTCTCCCGACAAATCATATAACATTCATTAATGAACAAATCCTGAAAAATTAAGATTTTATATGAAATGTAATATATATATATATAATTTCGAGAATGAGTGGACAATTGTCGATAAGACAGAGGTAGATACAAATCAAGAGTACGAACAACGAATTGGTGGTACTAGAGTGGAAGAGAACCAAGCGCCGATCGAGGGTGGTGCAGGCTCATAAATACCCGTGACCTTTCTGACCCTTACTCCCAGGCTGAGAACCAAGATGTTTTCCTCCCAAATGTTTGTCGAATCAGGTGTCGGATTTGCGACTGAACAGCTGACACCTGATGTAAACATTCTCAGAGCTTTATTGTTATTGTGGACAAAGTTCGCAATCTGATCGAAATATCACGTCATGTCATCATATATCTCTGTTATTGCCTTTCCCGAATCGTTCTTCCCAAAACAACCTTCTCGTTTCATCTCCGATTTCCCCTTAATCGTCCAAAACCGGACAAGGAGACACCACATACAATCTCGATTCCCAGATCCTAACAATACCCTACACTTTCTAAAATGATCTATCGTCTGGTATGAGAGATGAATTTTACAATTTAATGATTCTCCCAACAAATCATATAACATTCATTAATGAACAAATCCTTAAAAATTAAGATTTTACATTATATATTTATATACTATAATATCTATTTTCTAAAGTTTACAAGGTTACTTCTCTTTTTTTTGTGTGAAGAGAAAAAAAAATCTCTCTCATTTGCTTTGCACACGAAAAACAATCATGACTGACATATTCCGAACATCTTGATCATGCTCATGTCTATTTTCTAAAGTTTACAAGGTTACTTCTCTTTTTTTTGTGTGAAGAGAAAAAAAAAATCTCTCTCATTTTCTTTGCACACGCAAAACAATCACGACTGACATATTCCGAACATCTCGATCATGCTCGCGTAGATGAAATAATTACGACATAATAACTATAAAATAAGTAAATTTATTATTGTAAAACATAAAAATAATAATAAAAAAGATATACATATTCTTAAGAAAATGACAAATAAAATGAACAAAATAGGAAAAAAAAATTTTCTACATGACTATAAGATTATTGATGGCATTAATCCATTAAACTGAATAAAGTAAAAATAACAAAAAAAAAAAAAAAAAAGCAGCACTTGTGAGCAGTCCAAAAAGTCTTTATTCGCAAAAAAACTTAACTTAGAGGAATGCTTTCGGCTATTTTAAAGCCATCATCAACTCATATATTATTCTTATTTTCTAATAACAGATACGTTAAGGAACAACTGAGGAGTTCTTCTGTTCTTTTTTAGAACAGATTTAAATTAAAATACAGAAACATCTGTTTATCCTTTAGAAATAACCGCTAAAAATCATTTCACAAAAGGGTCAAGAAAAAATAAAAATTTAAAACTACAAAGCCTAGATTACGAGTCGTTCGTTTGATAAGCCTTCTTCAATGTGTTTTCTTTCAGTTAGTTAGGGCGTTCTTCCAGGCTGCTGGGAGCATTTCTTTATCTCTCTCATTTACTACGGTCTCGTGTCGGCTTATTTCATATACGAGTAGTTTCTCATATATGAGAGTATTTCTCCATTTCATAGACATTTCATCTGGGTGTGCTACCGTCTTAATAACCTGAGCCTCTTCTCATTTTATCATAACGTTTGCTTCGTATACCATCTCAAAAGTGCTGTTGTCAAGTTTCCTGCACTGATATTTTGTCTATGCTCTTTTACCCTGTTTCTTAGATTTCTTGTCGTAGCGTCTATATATATTTCTTCCCTATTTTCATCATTGTTCAGGAGCAGTATCTCATAAATCCCTGAGCTTACTTCTTTACTATAATTATCTTTAACATTTTTTAGAGCTTCAAAGATCGTTCTTCCTCTTTTGTAGGCTGGCTTCCTTTTTGTCTTTTCTAGTATTCTTCTGACAGTTTTGGTGGTTCTCATTGCTTCTGGTATTACTTCATATCTATTGGTGATGTCTTGGTTCTGGGGGGGAGAGGGCTGTCCTGCTTGGTTGTTAACGTGGTGGTTCTCATTGCTTCTGGTATTACTTCATATCTATTGGTGATGTCTTGGTTCTGGGGAGAGGGCTGTCCTGCTTGGTTGTTAACACTGTTAGTCGAATTGTTCTCTTTCAATAGTTTTTTCACAAGTGCCTCTGTATATCCATGCTTGATTGCTATATCAATTATGTTTCTAATTTTTTTATTCCTTAGGATGTTATTGCTGCAATGGTGACGTAGTAACAATCATTGGTGTATAACAATACCTGAACAGGTAAAAAAGCTATTGGAGAAAGGCCCATCGTATGCCCTCAAAGAACTAACAAAGCTACAGGACACTATTCCGAGATTTGAAATGTTTTAAAGACCTAGACGAAACCACAAAAGAAAGGGAGAGATGGAGATATTTAGAAGAGTTTAGGAGCTGCAGTTCTAAGAATACGGACACGAATGCAACCTCCAACGAAGAAAAAAGAATGGTAATGGAAACCCACAGATGGATGGAATCTAACAGTATTACAGCAACAAAAGAGGACAAATTAAAGAAAATAGTATTTGTAAAAGAAGAGGTCTATAACCAGAGCTAGAGGAATATATAAGTGAAACTGGGGCAGAAACACTGGATAGAGATCCAATTCAAAACCTAGACAACAAATGTTCAAGAATACTTAAACAAAAAAACTGCCAGACTTCCTCAAAACCAAGAGAATACCAAACCCTGCATGTCCAAGATTATTCGCATATGCCAAGACGCATAAATTGCCCATCACTTATAGACCAATCGTTGAAAAGTGTCGGTCACTTTTATATAACCTTGGGAAAACAATGGCCAAATGGATAAATAACAAACTTGCTAATTATGATTTTGTAGTCAATTCTACAACAGAATTTATTCAAAAGCTTAAAGACCTACAGCTTGAAGGAGGAGAAATCTTTATAACCTGTGACTTTGAAAAATTATATCCCTCGTTGAACATCGCCCCAGTAACCCTCTGTTTTTACAGGTTCCTCCTAACAAATCTACACCCTAAGCAACTGAACCCAGCACTCTGCCGAGACCTAGCCGACCTCCTATGAAATAACTCTTATTTCACTTTCAGAGGTAAGTATTACTGACAAACAAGAGGAGTGCCAATTGGAAGCCCCCTCGCATGGCAGCTAGCAGAAATCATAATACGGTCCCTGGAAGAAACAAAACTACGACCACTACTGTCAACAGCACACCTTACCTCCGCTATGTCAATGACATCTTCATAGTATGGAAAAACAAGTACTACTCCAAAAATTTAATCCAAACGTTCTCGGATGCTGCATATGGCCTAAAACTATCCCTGTACTAGAAAGGAAAGGAGGCAATACATTTCCTAGATGTAAATATCGAGATAGGGGAGACAACCTTGAATATGACCATCTATAGAAAACCAGGGGCGACCCCCTAATAATCCCCAAATGGTCCAATGATGCTTGGAGATATAAGAAGACGTAAATATCGAGATAGGGGAGACAACCTTGAATATGACCATCTATAGAAAACCAGGGGCAACCCCCTAATAATCCCCAAATGGTCCAATGATGCTTGGAGATATAAGGTGGCACTGAAAGCATATATCAACAGGGCTAACACCCATGGCAGCAATAACATCCTAAGGAATAAAGAAATTAGAAACATAATTGATATAGCAATCAAGCATGGATATACAGAGGCACTTGTGAAAAAACTATTGAAAGAGAACAATTTGACTAACAACATTAACAATCAAGCAGGACGGCCCTCTCCCCCCAGAACCAAGAGATCACCAATAGATATGAAGTAATACCAGAAGCAATGAGAACCTCCAAAACTGTCAGAAGAATACTAGAAAAGACAAAAAGGAAGCCAGCCTACAAAAGAGGAAGAATGATCTTTGAAGCTCTAAAAAATGTTAAAGATAATTATAGTAAAGAAGTAAGCTCAGGGATTTATGAGATACCGCTCCTGAACAATGATGAAAATAGGGAAGAAATATATATAGACGCTACGACAAGAAACCTAAGAGACAGGGTAAAAGAGCATATACAAAATATCATTGCAGGAAACTTGACAACAGCACTTTTGAGATGGGTATACGAAGCAAACATTATGATAAAATGGGAAGAGGCTCAGGTTATTAAGACGGTAGCACATCCAGATGAAATGTACACAACAGAGAAACTACTCATATATGAAAAAAGCCGACATGAGACCGTAGTAAATGAGAGAGATAAAGAAGGGCTCCCAGCAGCCTGGAAGTACACCCTAACTAACTGAAAGAAAACACATTGAAGAAGGCTTATCAAATGAACGACTCCTAATCTAGGCTTTGTAGTTTTAATTTTTTATTTTTTCTTAACCTTTGTGAAATGATTTTTTAGTGGTATTTCTAAAGGATAAACAGATGTTTCTGTATTTTAAATTTAAATCGGTTCTAAAAAAGAACGGAAGAACTCCTCAGTTGTTCCTTAACGTATCTTTTATTAGAAAATAATAATAATATATGAATTGATAATGGCTTTAAAATAGCCTAAAGCATTCCTCTAAGTTAAGTTTTTAGTAAATAAAGAATTTTTGGACTGCTCACAAGTGCTATAGTTTCGTTTATTATTATATTACCTCAAAGAGCAGCTTATTTTTATTTTTTATTTTATGTTTTGGAAAAAATTCTACATAAATCATATATATACATATTATTTTTGTAAAACAAATGTCTTGGATTGTTAAAGTTATTCAAAGTAGGTGTTGCCGTATCCAGGCCAACTTAATCCCTGAGTTGACTCGGCAAGACCGCACCTCCTCCAGCACATTGATTGTACAAAGGTCAGCCGGGATGCATTGACCGGATGTCGCTCGCCCGTCCATCAAAAGATGGAATGTTTTCATTGGAAAGGGGTGCTGGTTGGTCATCTACAGGAGAAGGCGACTCTAATTCTGACATGGATAAGATACCCCGGAAATGATGAAAACCTTCCAGCCTTCTTTGGACAGGGCATGGACAGGTCATACCAATTGGCAGGAGAATTGGTATCTTAATTTCGTTGACCGGATGTCGCTCGCCCGTCCATCAAAAGATGGAATGTTTTCATTGGAAAGGGGTGCCAGTTGGTCATCTACAGGAGAAGGCGACTCTAATTCTGACATGGGTAAGATACCCTGGAAATGATGAAAACCTTCCAGCCTTCTTTGGACAGGGCGTGGACAGGTCATACCAATTGGCAGGAGAATTGGTATCTTAATGTCATTGGCCAACTCCTGCCGTTTTTTATCACCCAAATCTAACGCCCTGAGTACTATGGGCAGGTTAACTGTCAGGTTCGGACCCACTCGTGCTCTGGAAACATTTTGTGTCAATCAATTTGCATTCCTAGAAGGGGGAGGAGAGGGCAGATCAGCCCACCCATTATCCCAGCTCTCTGCCATTAAGGAAGATACCCCTGTTGAGAATGAAAAGTATTAAGCGATTAAGTTTATTTTGTGTGACTATGTCTAGTTGATTCCGAGTGCCTTCTTTTCATTGGTATATAGTAATGAGAAAATAATATCTGTGACAATGTAAAGTAAATAGCCATGTCTGTGGAATTATAGTATCAATATGTGTGATAATAATGTTGATTTGTTTGGAACATGCACCCATTAGTTCCAAATGATCAAATTTTAAATGAGTTAGCAACTGTTTTGGCTCTCCCTCCCAGTGACACTCGAAATCAGCGAACGGACATAGACATGGGCGAAAAAAACATACCTTTTCATGTCTTAAGATTTTTGCTAATTTATTTGCAACTGTGCATCCACTAGAGGAGTGGAGGCAGGGATATACAATCTGTTGGCTATATTATCTAAAAGAAGATTTTTGTGGTCTCCCATAAGACCTTGACAGATGGGACATCTATTATTAATCTTAGGGAAGCAATCTGAGCACACCAAATGATTCCCTTTACAGGTTGTGATGGGTGGTCTGCTCAGATTATAGCACTCCGGACATTCATAGTTTGACGTAACCGATGCAGTGTCCATAGTTGGAAATACTTCGAGTGTTGGTTCTTCTCCTGTGGCCATTGTTGTTATTGCTGTAAATAGAGAAGGATAGTTGCTCTAATATATACATATATAATCTATTATGGGCATGCATTTTCAACTAAAAGAAAAGAAAGAGAGTAAAAGAGAAAAGCCAAGGGTCGCCTACTATATGTTCACTTGCTATTCTTCCTTGACAGATGGGACATCTATTATTAATCTTAGGGAAGCAATCTGAGCACACCAAATGACTCCCTTTACAGGTTGTGATGGGTGGTCTGCCCAGATTATAGCACACCGGACATTCATAGTTTGACGTAACTGATGCAGTGTCCATAGTTGGAAATACTTCGAGTGTTGGTTCTTCTCCTGTGGCCATTGTTGTTATTGCTGTTTTAGAGAAGGACAGTTGCTCTAATATATACATATATAATCTATTATGGGCATGCATTTTCAACTAAAAGAAAAGAAAGAGAGTAAAAGAGAAAAGCCAAGGGTCGTCTACTATATGTTCACTTGCTATAACTGATTTCTGAGTCAAAGGTATCTGACTCAATTCCAACACCTCTGTTTGTGAATTAATTTCAGAAGAACTATTGGTTTCATCCTTATTTGTCGACTTATGATCTTGGATACTCTTGTGATTTATCCATTTTTCCATTGTTTAATTAAATGTTAAATTTATGAACCCTGTCTTGATAGAATGTATTGCATTTAAATTTGTTTAAAGTATGTTTACTGAAATTATTGGGATAATATTATCATTAAATTTTATGTGATTATTTTTCCTTCAAGTTTATGTATATATAATTTTGAATGTTTACATCTGCAAAAAGAGGAAAAGTGCTTAATGGGAGGTATTGATTGAACAACAAATGCTTGTAGAAGAAAGACTGATATATGTTTATTGTTTCAGTTTAAATGTATCAGTATATCTATAGATTGGTTCATAAGGTGAATCTATGTGACTGAAAAAGATGAATATCTAGTATCTCACTGAAATAGAAGAAAGACTGATATATGTTTATTGTTTCAGTTTAAATGTATCAGTATATCTATAGATCGGTTCATAAGGTGAATCTACGTGACTGAAAAGGATGAATATCTAGTATCTCACTAAAGACATTTCCAAAAAATAAACTTTTCTGCTTAAGTATTGTTGGTTTGAGTTATTTCTTTGAAGAAAAAAGCAGAGCTATGGATACAGTTAATTAATAGTTAATTTCATAAAATAAATAAAGAACATACTTCTATGGGATTAAACTTGACAGAATTTAATGTATCTACTCCCCATGTATAAGATCTTAGAGGCTCTGATCTTGTCTCCTCCCAAAGATCCACTGCTTCACCACATGTAGCAAATTGATTATTTTTTCTATGATGATCAATTCCCATCATTATTCTCTATAAAAAATATATAAGCATATTTTTATTTATTTATGTAACAAGATCTATAACAATGAAATCTGTAATAATAATAAAAAATAAAAAGGAAATAATAGTAAAAATATAGAAAAATTTTGATTTTTGGAATTCAAATCAAATACAAAAACATTTGTAAGTATATCATGTAAACATTTGTGCTTTTTTCATAACAAAAATTTTTATTATTGAAAAATTATTCAAAATTATTATTATGGAAAAAGAAATATTCTTGAAGATTTTAAATAAAAAAATAAACAATGAATTTTTTACTTAGGTTCTTAGCCTAACTGCTATGTTTAAATCTTTAAAATTAATTAAAGTCCAAGCACTATTAGCAGTATAAAATTATAATTCAAACTTTTTTATTGTCTATTAAAAACGTTTTTAATAGACAATAAAAAAAATTTAAAATTAATTAAAGTCCAAGCACTATTAGCAGTATAAAATTATAACTCAAACTTTTTTAAAAAATTTAACTAAAGAGGGTCAAATTAAAAACAACCGAAAATGTTTTTAATAGACAATAAAAAAGTTTGAGTTATAATTTTATACTGCTGATAGTGCTTAGACTTTAATTAATTTTAATGAATTTTTTTATAACAAATATTAGTTAGTTTTATCATTTTGAGGAAGCCTTTACATGTTATGGATCAATTATCTAATGTCTTGATAGAATATTCAAACCAACTATGCTTCAGAAAAAAGGCTATGAGAAATTAATTAAAAATTATAATTCAGTTAAAACATTGGTGGCACTGACATTAGTTTATTTATTAATTCAGAGATGTTTTGAAAAATAGATTATACAACTACTTATTACATGGGAAAATATCACATATTCAGCAGGACTAGGAGAAAAAATAAATTCAAAGAACTGTTTATTGTAAAAATATTAAAACAAAAATAATTTTCTAAAACATGTAATAAATTAAAGATGGCAAATTATCAAGATTTAAAAATTATAAAGCAAAAACAGTTAAATTATATGAAAATAAGAGGGGGAAATTTTTTCTGTATAATGTAAAATCAATGTACTGAAAAATTTTGGAACTTACTTTTCCTATAATAGTAGTTAATGGCATGTCAACCTCAGATGAAAAATCATCCCAAATTTTAATTGTTTTATCATCAGAGACCTATAATATAAAATTATTAGAAATTTTATTATTAAAATTTTAAATGCAATAAACAAAGTTTCTGTCAAATATAATTTAAGATTTTCAAGTTTTTATTTTTAAATATTAATGAAATATATAAAATATACTTTCATTAAATTCTCAATCAAATGTAAAGTAATCAATATAAAAAATGCTTTAATTTTTGCATATGTTATAACCAAAACCCATATAGTGGACATTGTCAGCAATAACCAGCCAGAGAATGGACTATAACAATACTAATCAGCTATTACTTTTTTCTTGTAGAGAAAGTACTTATCAACAATGCACTATATTAGGAAATATTATTATTAAAACACATTATAAATATAACAATACATTGATGGGACCTTAATACCATTAACAATCCATTCTGGGAAAATGTTATAATGAGAGCATTATAAATTTGCACACAATATTGTAAAATTGGTTTAATGCATTTTTTTCTTTGATGTCTAGTTTTTAATATCTAATAAAGAAATATTTCATTTATATATCTTTTTGCAGTGGTTGGTTAGTAGCTGCAGCTGATAACAAGAGAAATATGTCCATAATGTAATTGGCGCAATCCTGGGAAATAATACTACATATATATAATGCATTTCTTATGGAAGACATACTTAATTTCATGATCAAGAAGCTTCTCTCTGATTTTCATAAGAGTCATTCTAGGCTCTTTCTCAATTGCTGCTTCTATTATTCTATATTAGGCGAAGGACATTGGGATTAAGTAGTTTGGCCTGTTTCCTCGTGGTCCATTGTTTAGCACCTCAAAATTATCCCTTCTGCACTTTTTAATTATGCTTTTCCCCATATTCTATTTTATACGTGATTTTGACGCCACCTCCTGTATATATAAGTCGGATTAAATTTTAAATCCAAAATCTAATTCTGGAAACAGACGAACAGACTCGTTCAGTATAAACTGTGCAGGCGTTCCTTTTCCATCCATCGACTGTTTTGCTCAGTTTAAATAAATTTGTAAAAAGTTTAAATAAATTTATAAAAGGTTTAAATAAATTTATAAAAGGATTAAATATATTTGCAAATGGATTAAATAAATATGCAAAAGGTTGAAATAAATATGCAAATGCTATATTTTTAGAAAAAATTCCCTGATTTAGGTAAATATTTGGGATCAATGTCTTTTTCATAATTTGAGTTTTAAGTAAGTCAGAAAAATAATTTTTAACAAAGATTCTGAACCAAAAACTCTTGGGGCTAGGTGGACTAAGGTGATAGCATCTTAGTCCACCTAACCCAAGAGTTTTGATTCATAATGTTATGCACTTACACAACATTATGATACCATATTCTTCTCTAACTGAAAGAGAGATAATGCCAATTGGAACAATAATGCAATATTTAAGATAAACAAACAATACACAAAAACATAAATAAATCAAGTAATATGAAGTTTTAAGTATTGTAAATTAATATGTTTTCATTTGTAGCTTATGAATAGGGGCCTACAGTAGATATTTACATTTGGAAAAAGTTACGGATATTTTACAAAAAATTTTATACACATAAATATTACATAACCTAGAGAGATGATGTGTGTAGTTTTTTAAATAATAAAACAATTTTATTTGACAATTATAATATCTCTAAAATGCTTATAAAGAAAAATATAAATGTGTGCATAATCTGTTTTTATAATACAAATTTTAGTTTGCCTTTTTGATATAATTTTGCACTATAAACATTCATTTTTCTATTGGATGATATGGTAACCGATGATATTTCAAAAAATATATATAGATATATATCTAAAGCATAAAATTATCAAATACATTCTTTTCTACTACAAGTTTGAAAATAGAATTACAAGAAATAGTAGGTGCCTTGGAGACAAACTTGTTTATGAATTTCCACGAGCTATACTATACATCTATATCAAAAAAGTTAATTATTTTTGAATTTTATGACACTTCTGCAAATAAATTTATAAGGATAAGGTATATAACGATTTGTTTTCTTTCTGTTTGTTATTTATTAAACTAAAAATTCTTTCAAATTATCAAGCATTCAACAGAACATTTTAAAATATTCCGTTTATGAAATTCAGCTAAATCACTCACATCTTTGGTAAGAACTGACATCATTAAAGTTTCCATCGTAAATATTAATACAAAAAAATTCACAAAAATATATCGCACGTTTTATCTTTTCATATTCCCGCAACTGACATAACCATAAACATAAAATCAGCCAATCACATAACAGTTGATAGCTGCGTCATCTATATGCTGAAAATTTATTTTATAAAACTTTATTTATGAAGATTATCGTTTTTAGTTTTTAATTATGAAAAATAAGCATATATTAAATATAAAACTTTTTATCGATTTATTTCCATTAATCTTATTAACTAACCGAAAATTTTGGTTAGTTAGATTTGGTTAATCCCAAGGGTTAATCCTATAATTTAACTTTTTTTTGGTCAAAAAATGACATCATTTTCAATCTGTTATCACCATCGATGTTCATATTAACTGGATAGACTTCGCTAATGGTCATTTGCATGGATGCTCATCGTTGATGGTCATTTGTCAGCAAAAACGAAGCCGCTGGCAGCTATATTGTAGGACATCATGTGCCCTGAGTCATTCGCTGAATACAACATTTCTGTTATTTGTAATGTGTTTTTTCTGTTTTATTGCCTATTGATATATATTGTTTGGTAAAAGTCGGGCTTACGTGTGAGCGAGAAGCGCGGCGTCGAGTGGCGCCATCTGTATACATTAGAGAATTAAAGATTCGCCGCCCACCGACTAATGTATAAAATACGAAGCGACAATTCTGTTATGTTAAAGATTCACTCCAAAAACTATACATTAGAGAATTGAAGATTCGCCGCCCACAGACAGAACTACGTGATCTAAAACAATCTGACCGCGGCGCGACTGGACGCGACGCCGGTTCTAATTCTCTAATGTATACAGATGGCGCGACGCCGCGCTTCTCGCCCACACGTAAACCCGACTTTTACCATTGTTTAGCATATGGATATAGCTTTAGACAAAACGCGCTCTCAGGCTGGCAGGCCAGTTCGATTCTTGCTATGTACTGTATCTCGGCTGTGACGGCGCGACTGGACGCGAACAAGGTAGGCACTTTTTATCGACTCTTACCTTTGTTAAAAAATAAAATTTTATTCATTCGCTTCATTTGTGCTTGTTATTTTTCATAACTTAACATTTTTTAGTTTAAAATATTGCTTTTTTTAAACAACTCATCCTCAATAGACTTTAAATCTTTTTTTTCCTTGAAACATTAAACGATTAGGAAAATGCAAAATTTGGAGTATTTTGAGCACTTCAAATATATATTCGACATTATCGAAAATGTATTTTTATAAAAACTATAAGAATAAAGTGATTTAATACTCCATATGGTACTACATCCTTTTTATTAATTATTAGGATCTGGTCATCACGCTTACGAAAATAAATGGGATACGTCTGGCCACCAAAACAAAGTCAATTTACTATAGCGTTGAATGTACGCTCGCGAAAGTATATGTCCAACAACATGGCGAGCGGCTTCGTTTTTATAACACTGAGCCATCTATCCAATTTATATATACATCAATGGTTATCACTAATTGGCAGAGGAATATAGACTCTTCTGAATGTTCGCTCTCCTATGAAGAATTAGCCAATATATATACAGTATATGAGTATAGAGAACGGGGATCGACGGACCGACTCAGGCATCTATATATATTTGTCAATGTGTGGAACCTGGATTTGAACTCGGATTCTGAGCGGGAAGCCAAAGTATTTCCATGTTGGAAATCTGGTGCACTCACCAGATCAGATGACCGCGTATATCACTGTTTCACACTGATAGTGTGGGTTCAATTTCTGTGTCCGACATCCTCAAAATTTTTTTAAGAAATAACCGGGCTCGGTACGCTGAATCCCATTCTTCACTTGACGGCCGACCCCACATGTCATAGACCAGGATGGACAATCTGCGGCCCGCGTCGCACAAAATATTACAAAATAAATAAATAAATAAACAAAATAAAAAATTCCTCAACGGAGAGAACGAAATATAGATTTTTAACCAGCACTTTTTCAGCAAATATAGAAAATGTATCAAATGAACTTCAATTGGAGGTAATAGACTTGTAAAGTAATTTAGATTTGAAAGTTATTTTTAAAGAAAAAATTTGGTATACTTTTATAAAACTTTTATCAAAGGAAATCAGTTTCCCAACATAACGATCAAATTTTTGCTATATACTTTCTTATTTTCTACAACTTATGTATGAGAACAGCTTTTTCCACAATGAGTTTAATAAAAGTAAAACAAGAAATCACCTAATAGATTCACATCAGTTTCCCAACATAACGATCAAATTTTTGCTATATACTTTCTTATTTTCTACAACTTAGGTATGAGAACAGCTTTTTCCACAATGAGTTTAATAAAAGTAAAAAAAGAAATCACCTAATAGATTCATATCTCAAAAATAATTTAAAAACTAGCAGTGACTAATATTCAACCAAATATTTCGGATATGTTCACATCAATTCCAGAAGTCACATTAAGTATACTTATTTTAATTTATAATCATATATGAATAAATGATTGTGATTTACACGCATTTTGTTTTTGTTTTTTCTCTTGTATGTAGCTCGCGTCAATTCAAAAGTTTTAAATGTAGCCTCACATAAAAAAGATTGCTCATCCCTGACATAGATGATTTGTGATGGGTATTAGAAACCTCATCGTTTAATAATCTTCAATTATAAGCAGCGTAAAACAATGAAGAAAGGTTAGGTTGTCTGACCAATGAAGAAAGAAAAATGCACTTTAATAATTTAGATTGCATTTTAAAACGACAATCTTCATCGTTGTCCAATTACTAAGTGGCGGAATCTTTACAGGCTCGATCAGGAGCTGTCCAAATCATTGTGAGATTAGTCGGATTTAAAGAACAGATTATCTTGTCCGGGCTATCGATTCCATTGTCACTTATCCTACATTTAATAAAATTTATTTTAAACTCTCAAATATTTTGAGGTATAGTTCCGGATTTGATCGAATACTTTGGATAGAAAACCGAAACGCTTTTATATGGTTAATCCAGCCGATTAAGTTGTATTATCATCATGTGAGAACACAGACTTCAGTTTTATAGAATTGCCAGTATATGACATAAGTCGGATCAAGAAATCGGATTTCGAGTAGAAAAATGTTAACTTCTAATTAAAATAAAATCGGTTTAGGGTGTCATACTTAGGTGTACAAATTAGAGTTTTACGAATTTATTCAATACTCATATGCATAGTCTATAGATTATAATGTTTCTGCGAAAATTATACATTCTGTATTAAAAAACAAAGTGAAAACTAATAGAAAAATAACTCGAACATGAAAAAACAATCTGATTGTATGATAAAAAAAATCTACAACTTCAATCTTTTAAACTAATAATTACAAATTAGATCAAAAAATCTATGTAATTATTTTCCACCGTGATGATAATTATATGCAACAATAATTAACAATTAATAATCATATAGATTAATTTTTATCAATTAATTGTATATTGATAATTATACTGTATTATATTAACAATTTATAATAGTGAAAACAATTATTGCATTACCATTCCATAAATAGCATATTCAGTTATCTAGCCATCATATGCGGAAATATTAGAGTACTGATGATATTCAATCAAGGGTGTTCAACAATAGCGAGCAATTCAAATAATAGAAATCACTTAATATACCCACAACTAGCTATACATTAATGAATTATACTTTTGTTCTTTTTGCACTTTTTACGCCTCTTTCCAATCGGAGATTACTAAGGGGCGGGCCAGTTCCAACCACGGAGTGCACCCATACCCGTGGGGGGCCGAATGGCCCCGGGCCCAGCACCCCGAAAAAACTTTTCAGGCGATGCTTTTCACATGCCCACGCAGGAGGACGCGAACCCGGATCCTCTTGCGTGGCACGCCAACGCGTTACCACTTGGTTTTATTACGCCGCCATATCCTCATGGGATATTCTGTATCTGGCGGCCCGGATATAATCTTTGGTTAGTTAGGTTAGGTTAGTTTTATTACGCCGTCATATCCTCATGGGATATTCTTTATCTGGCGGCGGCCATTTATAGCTCCCATCAGTTATCACTCGGCCGTAACGAATTACTGTTATGAGTGAAATGGCTTCTTGCTCCAAAATATATTGTAACAGTTGAAAAAATGGACCCAAATAAGCTAATTGCATGGTTTTGTAATCAGAAAAACAAAAAATACGTCCCTGGCCTGGTGATCTCTGTCCTTCACCATCTGGCCCCCTCCACAGGTGTGGGTGCAGCCTTGGTTGGAACTGGCCCTGCCTCTTAGTAATCTACCTGATTGGAAAGGGGCATAATAATATAATAAACCTGGCCTGGTGATCTCTGTCCTTCACCATCTGGCCCCCTCCACAGGTGTGGGTGCAGCCCTGGTTGGAACTGGCCCCGCCTCTTAGTAATCTACCTGATTGGAAAGGGGCATAATAATATTATAATAGAAAAACATACCCAATGCAAATTTTTTATTTTCAAAGATTAGTTGGATTTGGTTTAATAGTGTAAGATCTAATGGTTATACTATGGTAGACAAGCTGAGTAAAAAATATTTTTAAAGAAACTATATTTTAATTTAAAAAAAATCAAGAAAAATTAATTATTAATAGAAATAAAAACTTTAGGCTTATCATATGAAACAGAACTTTAAATCTCTCCAACAATACCATATTTGTAAGAATCAGTTTAGTA
Organism: Olivierus martensii; assembly: GCA_000484575.1. Taxonomy (NCBI): domain Eukaryota; kingdom Metazoa; phylum Arthropoda; class Arachnida; order Scorpiones; family Buthidae; genus Olivierus; species Olivierus martensii. Next base: position 9,527 of record AYEL01070810.1, on the reverse strand, counting down.
GTAAGATTGCAAAAGGGACATAATAAATTACCTGAAAATTTGGATAATCAGATTGTTTCAGATTTTTTTCTTATTTAATTCTACTGTAAATATATGACAGATAATTTTACTCTAAAAAAGAGAGAATATTTATATGTATATATGGTTGTTCGAATAGTATTGCAAGTTTTGTTATTTAATAAATTGATTTTGATTGTGCATAAAATATTTCTAATTATATTTTTCAAATGAATTAGTTTTACATTTTTTAATATATAATTAACAGAAATTATTTCTTAATGTTATTAATTTCTTATTCTCGATTATTTTTAATAATCAAAAAGCTAAATACTTATTTTAAAAATCATCAGTTTCACAATGAAACTCTACTTAGCAGAAATAAAATCAGATATTATTAGAATAATTCAAAAATGAATATTTTTTAATTAATTTGGAGATCATCTTAGCTATTATAGTAATGAAAGATTTTTAATTGAAAGTGACTTTTTGAAATTAATACTTTCATTAAAATAATTTATTTATATATTATTTCATGTTCAGTTAATATATTATACCTACATTTGTTTACATAAACATTTAATTTTTAAATAAAATTATCATAATTTAATAATTGTATTTAAAAAAATTATAATTTAAACTTACAGATAAAAATTTACTACCATCATTTGTGCAACATAATCCACGAACAATACTAGAATGAGCAGGAATGATTTTCATACAATTTCGATTAATTAAATTCCAAATTCTTATCTGAAATATGCATAATACTTTAAGGCAACATATAAAATAGAAAAACTATTACATATGAATTGTAAATATATAAATAAATATTAAATATACAATATTATATATATATGTATAGAGCATTATATTTTATTATAAATATTGATGCTGTATGTATAATAAACTTGGTAAAAACTTATTTCGTATTGAAATAATTGAGCACATCGCACTGCCGACCCCAGTGCTGACAAACACAGCCAGAAGACTCATTGCACAAGTCTGCAAGTGAATGGAAGTGTCAAGGCTGGCTAATTCCCTCTGTATGAAAGTTGGAATTAGCAGCTTAATGTGTTTAATTGCTTCAGGGCAAAGTAAATTTTTACCATAAATTTTATGTACAAGTTAATAAAATTTTGAAATTAAGACTTACTTCTCCATCACAAGATCCAGAGAGCAATAAAGATAATGAAGCTGGATTTTTTGCCATGCATTGTATTCCATCTTTATGCCCATCTAAAGATCCCAGAAATGGTTTAGCAAATACCTTTTCTAATTTCACAGCATTAAGTGCCCTAACATATTCTCTACTTGTTGCAAAAGGGTGTAAGGAAGGATCATAATTTCTTTGAACTGAAAAATGACAAAGAAAAAAATTTATCATTAATATAAATATCTTGCATAAAATTTGATATTTACAAGTTTTCAAATGATTGAATTTTTTGTATTTATCATTAATATAAATATCTTGCATAAAATTTGATATTTACAAGTTTTCAAATGATTAAATTATGATTTGATGAGTACACATTTTTTCCAATCAATAATTATACAATATAAAATATTGTAGCATTTACGTGTTGTTATTATAAACATGACATTTGTACTACGTTAAATTTACAGCTTTTACTAATTTCGTTGGGTAATTGAAGGGTAATTTAATTGAAGTAGAATATTTAATATTACGAACATAAATATTTGATCTACATTCAACGCAGATATCATAATAATAGTCTCATTTTTTTAAATATTATCAATTACTAGGCTTACTGAATCGAAGATTTATTTATAAATGCATATTCTGAAATTATGCAATAAAGTTTCTTGCCTTTATAAATGTCTTTCTTCGTTTCACGAAAGTAGTCATCTGGATGGCGACTTATTACTTTAACTTTCATTTTTGTAAATAAACTTCCCGTTTCTTCGTTTCACGAAAGTAGTCATCTGGATGGCGACTTATTACTTTAACTTTCATTTTTTTCCTATTATAATCTGTAATTTGTAAATAAACTTCCCATTTAAAATATTTTACCCATTCATGTTTTTAACACGTGAAAATTCAAAAAAATACAAATATGAAGTTGCCAACTCACTGATCAGAAAATAAACCTAAAATTCCAAAAATAGGCATTTTGCATATTTAATAATAATCTTTTTAATATTTGGAAAACAAGAGACAATATTCTTTAAATAGCAATTTTACTTATACCATAAAGTGTAAACTGTTCTATAAAAGTTGCCAACTCACTGATCAGAAAATAAACCTAAAATTCCAAAAATAGGCATTTTGCATAAATTAATAATAATCTTTTTAATATTTGGAAAACAAGACACAATATTCTTTAAATAGCAATTTTACTTATACTATAAAGTGTAAACTGTTCTATAGTTTAATTATGCATACAAGAGTCTAATTTCATTTCCTAAAAAATCAATGCATTGTTTTAAAGTTAAATACAATATAATAAATTATATATATATTATTGATCAAAATAAAATCTCAAACATAAATCTAATTTAAATAATGGGCTTACTAACCGGATTTGGTGAGCATTTCCTAAAAAATCAATGCATTGTTTTAAAGTTAAATACAATATAATAAATTATATATTGATCAAAATAGAATCTCAAACATAAATCTAATTTAAATAATCGGCTTATTAACCGGATTTGGTGCGTAGAAACGCTTCGGCTTTCCACCCTAGAGGACCCGGGTTCATGTCTCGGGTTCCAACCCTTGGAAAAGTTTATCATGGAGTTGGGTCCGGCTCGTTGATCCCTGTCCTTCACAATCCGGCTGATCCTTTCATAGGGATTAACAGTCTATGGAAGGGCTTGTTTTGCCCCGCCACTTAATAGTTTTATTGAATGGAAAGTGGCAATCTGTTGACAAAAAAGCCGGATTGGTGTGTTTTCTTAACGCCTTTTCCCAAGCAGTAATGACTAGGAAATGGCGTTAAGAAAGCACAGCAATCCGGCTTTCCACTCTGGAGTATGCTTTGGCTTTTCACTCTGGAGGACCCGGATTCGAGTCTCGGGTCCCATCCCTTGAAAATATTTATTATGGGATCCGGGCCCAGCCCCCATCTCATGATAAATGCGAGTCGATCCCCGTTTTCCACAATCCGGCTGACTCCTTCGCAGGAGTGTGCGGATTTGGTGCGTAGAAACGCTTCGGCTTTCCACCCTAGAGGACCCGGGTTCATGTCTCGGGTTCCAACCCTTGGAAAAGTTTATCATGGAGTTGGGTCCGGCTCGTTGATCCCTGTCCTTCACAATCCGGCTGATCCTTTCATAGGGATTAACAGTCTATGGAAGGGCTTGTTTTGCCCCGCCACTTAATAGTTTTATTGAATGGAAAGTGGCAATCTGTTGACAAAAAAGCCGGATTGGTGTGTTTTCTTAACGCCTTTTCCCAAGCAGTAATGACTAGGAAATGGCGTTAAGAAAGCACAGCAATCCGTTTTTCCACTCTGGAGTATGCTTTGGCTTTTCACTCTGGAGGACCCGGATTCGAGTCTCGGGTCCCATCCCTTGAAAATATTTATTATGGGATCCGGGCCCAGCCCCCATCTCATGATAAATGCGAGTCGATCCCCGTTTTCCACAATCCGGCTGACTCCTTCGCAGGAGTGTGCAGCCTGTAGAAGGGCTTGTTTCGCCCCGCCACATAGTATTCTTCCAGAATGGAGTGTGGCGTCATCTATTGATCGAAAAATGTAATGATTGAGAAGTATTCCCAAGATGGACTGTACAAGCAAAAAAAAAAACGAAAAATGATTTTGTAAATATTCATCATTTCAAAATATATATATATATATATATATATTGTACATATATTATGTTTTTAAATAAAACTGTTGGTTGCTTTTCTTTTTGTTTTCTATTAGGCTGAACTCACACGAACCACAACGGTACCACACCACGACCACAAAACGGTGATTATTTAAGGACGGTCGTGAATTATAATTATATTAATATAGAAACGCATAATCTAATTCAGACGGACCACTAACTGAAGTCGGTTTCAACGTTGTTGCAACTTGTGGTCAATATCACTCACAAAATTGTAGTCGTCAGTGGTCGAGCGCAACTCACACAGTGCGACATACCGACCACATTGCCACTAGCCGCCGACAGCCCTTCCTGTCAATCAGCAGTCGGTAACGGACTGCGTATATAAGTGGTTCGCGAGTGGTTGATTAGACCACAACACAATCACACGGTAACCACTGTTTTGTGGTAGTGGCCACATTGCCACTAGCCGCCGACAGCCCTTCCTGTCAATCAGCAGTCGGTAACGGACTGCGCATATAAGTGGTTCGCGAGTGGTTGATTAGATCACAACACAATCACACGGTAACCACTGTTTTGTGGTCGTGATACTGAAATTTCCTTGTTTTTAGCTAAGTGTCCCATCTGTATTAGTAATCTGTGGTCTGGGCCCGGCCCGTCGAACCCCGTCCTCCACAATCCGGCTGACCCCTTCACAGGGATGGGCAGCCTGTGGAAGGCTTGTCTCGCCCCGCCACATAGTATTCTTCCAGAATGGAGTGTGGCGTCATCTATTGATAAAAATAAATAAACGTTACGAATAATCATTTTTGTAAAAGATTTTATAATTTGTTAAGTTAAAATTATTTGATTTAAAGAAAGCCTGACATGAATTACATAGTGGAAAATATGGAAAATTGAAATATATAAAACAGCTATGATAATATTGTGATCAACGAGCTAGAATATATTGTAGCTCGTTGATTCAATATATTGTATAATCACAGTATAATACATACAGTAGCGAAGCTTCGACTAAATTTTTGCAGGATGGCAATGCGCGCGCATACAACTAGCGATCCTAGTGGAGAATAACTTAAAACAAGATAATCAACCTAATTCCTATGTAAACAGTAGTAGATTTTGAGACGTAATCCAGGGCCGTGTTCAGTAACATAGCCGGCTAACTGCCGCTAAGTTACTGTGATATTAGTTTACTGGACGCTTGTCTGACTAATGATAACTCAGCTCACTCGTAAGAATTAGTAAGCCAACTTTTTTCGTCTTACTACGGCAAGGACGTAACTACGGGTGGCCATGGCCCATGCATTAAAAGCTCTGGCCCATGTGCTGGCCCACCCTGAATAACCCAAAACAAAGTTCTGGCCCACCCTGAATATATAACCCGAAACGTAAAATTGGAAACTGCCCATCCTGAATATATAACCCGAAACGTAAAATTGAAAACTGCAAGAGTGACTCCACATAACCCAAGACGCCTTGAGTTTTGTATAAATATGAAAATTTACAACCGAATATATTAAACACCTCATAATCCAAGACGCCTTGTATTCCATAAAAATGAAAATAAAAACCACAAGTTCATAATCCAAGACGCCTTGTATTCCGTAAAAATGAAAATAAAAAACCTAATAGCAAGCATAATTTCACTCGCTAATAGCGACAAGTATAATTTAAGCCCACATAATTTCACGCTAATAGCGATAAAAAACTTTATTTACAAGCTGTTTCATGCTAATAGCGATAAAAAATTTTTATTTACAAGCTGCCAAAAAATGCATCCTTTGCACATTTTACGCAGGTACTTAATTAATGCGATTAGCTGGAAAGAATAAATAAAGTTTCAAAATACTTGTAAATATAAGTATTTATTTGATATCAGGTCAATACAAAATTATGCGATGATTTTTACTTAATGATGCGAAACGATCGATTACTTTGTCCAAATCGAGAGCTTCTCTCGATGAACATGATTGCTAAATTGCTTAACCGATCATCAAGCATTCTCTTAGACGTAAATACGATTTAATAAAGCGCTTTCGGGAGAATGTTCTTTCACATCGGTGTGGCCCACCCAAAATAAAAAGCTGGTTACGTCACTGTACTATGTGGAAGTGTCAAGGCTGGCTAATTCCCTCTGTATGAAAGTTGGAATTAGCAGCTTAATGTGCTTAATTGCTTCAGGGCAAAGTAAATTTTTACCATAAATTTTATGTATAAGTTAATTTTATTTATTTTTCTGTTATTTTTATTTTTAAAATTATGTTATTTATTTATTTATTTTTCTGTTTATTTTGTGTATAATTTATGTTACGTTATCTATTTTGTACTCCTTAACTTACGGAGTTATTTATTGTTTGTTACCAATGTAACTTGCATAATTCTAAAAACGTATATTTTGTTTTGTTTGAATTTAAATTTGTTCAGTTCTATTCTGTTTGTGCCTGAAGAGGATGTAAAACTACATCGAAAACGTTAGCTTTTAGCAATAAAATTAGTTTTATGCACCTGCTGTATAGTGCTTCTAATATTGATTAAGTTTGATGTAATAACAAGGCAGTTTCCTTTGTTTATTAATTATGAAGTTAATAAAATTTTGAAATTAAGACTTACTTCTCCATCACAAGATCCAGAGAGCAATAAAGATAATGAAGCTGGATTTTTTGCCATGCATTGTATTCCATCTTTATGCCCATCTAAAGATCCCAGAAATGGTTTAGCAAATACCTTTTCTAATTTCACAGCATTAAGTGCCCTAACATATTCTCTACTTGTTGCAAAAGGGTGTAAGGAAGGATCATAATTTCTTTGAACTGAAAAATGACAAAGAAAAAAATTTATCATTAATATAAATATCTTGCATAAAATTTGATATTTACAAGTTTTCAAATGATTGAATTTTTTGTTGAGTACACATTTTTTCCAATCAATAATTATACAATATAAAATATTGTAGCATTTACGTGTTGTTATTATAAACATGACATTTGTACTGCGTTAAATTTACAGCTTTTATTAATTTCGTTGGGTAATTGAAGGGTAATTTAATTGAAGTAGAATATTTAATATTACGAACTTGAATATTTGATCTACATTCAACGCAGATATCATAATAATAGTCTCATTTTTTTAAATATTACCAATTACTAGGCTTACTGAATCGAAGATTTATTTATAAATGCATATTCTGAAATTATGCAATAAAGTTTCTTGCCTTTATAAATGTCTTTCTTCGTTTCACGAAAGTAGTCATCTGGATGGCGACTTATTACTTTAACTTTCATTTTTTTCCTATTATAATCTGTAATTTGTAAATAAACTTCCCATTTAAAATATTTTACCCATTCATGTTTTTAACACGTGAAAATTCAAAAAAATACAAATATGAAGTTGCCAACTCACTGATCAGAAAATAAACCTAAAATTCCAAAAATAGGCATTTTGCATAAATTAATAATAATCTTTTTAATATTTGGAAAACAAGACACAATATTCTTTAAATAGCAATTTTACTTATACTATAAAGTGTAAACTGTTCTATAGTTTAATTATGCATACAAGAGTCTAATTTCATTTCCTAAAAAATCAATGCATTGTTTTAAAGTTAAATACAATATAATAAATTATATATTGATCAAAATAGAATCTCAAACATAAATCTAATTTAAATAATCGGCTTATTAACCGGATTTGGTGCGTAGAAACGCTTCGGCTTTCCACCCTAGAGGACCCGGGTTCATGTCTCGGGTTCCAACTCTTGGAAAAGTTTATCATGGAGTTGGGTCCGGCTCGTTGATCCCTGTCCTTCACAATCCGGCTGATCCTTTCATAGGGATTAACAGTCTATGGAAGGGCTTGTTTTGCCCCGCCACTTAATAGTTTTATTGAATGGAAAGTGGCAATCTGTTGACAAAAAAGCCGGATTGGTGTGTTTTCTTAACGCCTTTTCCCAAGCAGTAATGACTAGGAAATGGCGTTAAGAAAGCACAGCAATCCGGCTTTCCACTCTGGAGTATGCTTTGGCTTTTCACTCTGGAGGACCCGGATTCGAGTCTCGGGTCCCATCCCTTGAAAATATTTATTATGGGATCCGGGCCCAGCCCCCATCTCATGATAAATGCGAGTCGATCCCCGTTTTCCACAATCCGGCTGACTCCTTCGCAGGAGTGTGCAGCCTGTAGAAGGGCTTGTTTCGCCCCGCCACATAGTATTCTTCCAGAATGGAGTGTGGCGTCATCTATTGATCGAAAAATGTAATGATTGAGAAGTATTCCCAAGATGGACTGTACAAGCAAAAAAAAAAACGAAAAATGATTTTGTAAATATTCATCATTTCAAAATATATATTTATATATATATATTGCACATATATTATGTTTTTAAATAAAACTGTTGGTTGCTTTTCTTTTTGTTTTCTATTAGGCTGAACTCACACGAACCACAACGGTACCACACCACGACCACAAAACGGTGATTACTTGTGGACGGTCGTGAATTATAATTATATTAATATAGAAACGCATAATCTAATTCAGACGGACCACTAACTGAAGTCGGTTTCAACGTTGTTGCAACTTGTGGTCAATATCACTCACAAAATTGTAGTCGTCAGTGGTCGAGCGCAACTCACACAGTGCGACATACCGACCACATTGCCACTAGCCGCCGACAGCCCTTCCTGTCAATCAGCAGTCGGTAACGGACTGCGTATATAAGTGGTTCGCGAGTGGTTGATTAGACCACAACACAATCACACGGTAACCACTGTTTTGTGGTAGTGGTGTGGTTCCGTTGTGGTTCGTGTGAGTTCAGTCTAAATCAGGGGTGGGCAATTATTTTCTGCCGAGGGCCGGATAAACAATCTTCAGGATGAAACGGGCCATATAAAAATTGAAATGTACCTAAGGTCGAATTTAACCTTACGGCGCCATTATGAAATTATGTAATGAAATTATTGATGATAACATTAGCTAATCTATTAATAATTAATAAAACTACTTTGACATAAAAGACTACACACGTTCAAGCAAGATTAATTCTTGCACAAACATATTCCTCTCACCATCACACGGGACAAGAATAATGGTTGCGCCAATTTATCTGCACACATTCTTGTCAATTTCGCTATCATGTGTAGCCACTTTTGTCATACATAAAGAATATATTCGTGTATCGATATTATTTTTAAAATATACTTTTCTTGTGTTATTTTCTTAGTTTTTGTTTGTATGCAAAGTTCAAAAACATCCGTAGAAACTATTTTTTTCATTAGAAACATTAGAAATAATTCGTTCTACGAATTAATAAATTCAGAAAATTTTCTTTAAAAACATAAGTATTTTATCAAACTGATTGATTTTTAACAACCTATTACATCAGAATGTTACAAAATATTAGGTACCTACGTAATTAATTTTGTAAAAACAAATTTATAACTTATTATAATGTGAATGGTGAAATTTACTATGTTCATGATTAATTATATCATCAAAATTTGCAGTAACTCGGTAGTGTATGTACACTAGCGAGAGTATGTATGTATGTAAGGAGAATTTCAGCAGGCCATCACATCACTTGTGTGCAGGCATATGGGTTCTCCTACTTTACTGTCTCTCCGCACCGCTTTGGCTCCGCAGAGACTTTAAAACTACTTTATCTTATAAAATTACAGAAATGCAGAAAACAAATAAACAGATTAATTAAGATTAAAAATTAAAAGAAAAACATCAAAA
>AYEL01070806.1:0-25608 GCA_000484575.1 Olivierus martensii | reverse complement strand
TGATGTATATATATATAACAACTCTCTAAAATATATATTTTTTGACATAGAGGAAATTTATATATATATATATATATAATTCCTCTATGCCAAAATGCTAAGATATAACCTCTATGCCAAGATGCTTATGTTTTAATTGTACAAATATGGTGCTGATTGAACAACAAAGTAAAATTTTTTCTGCTAAATTCTGATTTATTTTCTCAATTATTAATTTTTATTAATAACATGACTCAAATGTGTCTCCATTCATAGAATGGAAGATGGAAACTGAAAATTCAATGAAACATTATAATTGATTTTTTTGCAAAAGTATTAAGAAAACTAAAAAAACAACTCAAAAGCCAAATAGTAAGAAAAACCGTTTAATCAAAAACGTTTTCGGCTATACAAGTAGCCTAACTGAGGCAGGCTACTTGGATAGTCAAAAACGTTTTTGATTAAACTGTTTTTCTTACTATTTGGATTTTGAGTTGTGTTTTTATTAACTAAAGTAAGAAGTTTACATTAGTCATTATTAAGAAAACTGATAGTTTCAGCAGTTTAATTAGTGGTTTAAAGAATTTTTTGCATTGATCACTTTTAATCCACTAATAATCTTATTTTATTGTATAGTACTTGTTAATATTTTTAGTCTAATTTCTTTGTTTTTAATATAAACAGTATTTTTTTTTGTTTTTGACAAAGAGTTTGAGAGAGTAAAAGCAGAGCCTCTTTCCACTCATGGAGTACTAAGAGGTTCAACTGATGTGAAAGGATGTGTAACAAAAACACAAGAGAGAGTGTATGAATTTAAGTAAAAACTCCATTAAATCAGAGGGAAAAAGTCTGTGCAAGAAATAAAATGAAATACTTAGAGTATAAGCAGCAGGGTTTAACCAATGAAAGGAAAAATATACAGGAGTGAAAGGATATAGACAAAGTACTGAATAATAAGAAAACTGTAGAAGAAACCACAGAAAAAACTAAATGAAAAGTTAACTATTGTAAGGTACCAGATTGGAAGAAAACCACAATAAAAAAAAGCAGCCCTACCAGGTAACATAGCTATGTCAAAAAGATTCAGAGCAACAACAGCACTGAAAACTAGTGCAAAGATTGTGGGCCCTAAAGAAACTAGTTCTAAGATTGTGGACCGTAAAGAGTTGCACAGTCTAAGAAACACGATTTAACAAGTTTGATGGTTATTGAATCTGATAACAGTTGGTGGAGTTGGACAGGCTTGAGAAATAACTTGATCAGAGAAATGTGCGATAAGCTTTTTATGCCAGGAGTCAAACAGAGAGCAGTCAAAAATAAGACAGTATTTGTGTTGTGGCAGACAGTATCAGATTCATCGCTGCCATAGTTACAGAGGCCAAAATCTTTAATTTTGAACCTATGTAAATAATAGTTGAATTTACCATGTTCAGTTAAAAATTAGGTGATTTTAAAATTACATGGATTCAAATTAATCTTTAAACAGTCAGATGATATCATTAACTTACTTTAGAAGCTTTCTTTGCTAGGTATACCACAGAATATAGTGAATATAATCAAATTCTCTTTTGACAATGAACTAACAATACATTCATTTAACAATGATATAATATTGTTACACCAATGTTCAATATTTAAAAATTTTTTAAAATATTTTTCATAAATTTTATTTAATTTAGATCAAATTGCTTTGAGATAAATATTGTATCAATTATATCATTTCAATATATTAATTATAAATCATTCTTATTTATTCTTGAAAACTATAATATTTTAATGAAAATAAATATATGTTGTTATTTTTCTATTTAAAAAAGTAATTTTTTACTTCAAAAATACTTTTATAATTGATAGGCAGTAAGTATGGATAGTATTGAACAAAATTCACATACTTCAAGCATGTTGGATGATGTGTTTTTTATACTAAAGAAATGTCTCAGGTAAATCTAAATTAAATTTATAAAATTCTAATTAAAAAAGACGCTCTTCCGATCTATGCAAATGCTCCTTGAATTATGAATATAATTCGTTTGCTATTATTTGACCCTGAAAAGTATTGAAATAACTTTATATACTGTGTCTTGTAATTTATTTTACAATTGAACCAATTACTGTGTTTCTTATTTCACAGATTTGAACAAAAAATTGATTATAAAGTGAGAGTTTGTGTAATTACACAATCTTAAAATATTACTGTAATATGTCAACTAACTGTGTAATTTTAATTAGTAATAATGATTGCTAGAGCATTCTGCTATCATATTGTTTCAAATTATTGGAGAGTTTTGAAATTTCATGAAATTTGAAAATGAAATTTTACATTTGTAAGTATGAATGTTCATAACTAGAGGAGTGCCTGTATTTCTATATTTTTTAAATAATTTAAGTATGAACATTTATTTTACATAAAATAGCTTATTAAGCATTATTTTTGTGAACAATTTATTTAAATATTCAAACTTTAAAATAATAATAAATTTAAAAACTATAGATTTCACTTGATTTGTTGCAGATTTTATATATAGTAAAAACCCAATATATGAAAATAATGTAGGCAATTCCTATGACTTGTAAGTGGATCATTCCACAATACCTTATATCAGTGTTTTCCAAATTGTGGGGTGTGCCCCACTAAGGGGCATGCAAGGATTAACAAAAGCATCATTTTTAAGGCAAACAAGTAAAAAATAAATTCAAATTGGCATCGAAAAAAAAGAACCAGCAAAAGGATTATAAATATATATATTCATGTACCCAGAAACTTTCTGCTGTAGTGTTTTAAAATCAAAAATATCGATCTCATTTAGTGATTGAAAAAGAATTGCGAATAGTGATATCTTCAATGGCATCCAGATTTGAAAGAATTTGTACTGAAAAACAAGCCCACCCATCACATTAAATATTATGTTGTATTAAATATGTATTCTATTTTTCAATTTTTTTTTGTAAGATTTAATTGTATAAAAAATTATTACACCATAATAAATATATATTTTTTATATATAAAAACTTTATTTATACAAAATCTGGTATATTATTTTGTAGTATTAAATTGTAAGTGGAAAGTATTTTTAAAAATAGACTGTTATGAAAATGAGGGGATGTGCCAATTTTTTATGAAAAAACAGGGACACAAACACAAAAAGTTTGGAAACCACTGTCCTATGTAAATCGAATCTGCATATGTCAGAATATATTTTATACAGTAAATTATGTCACAAATGCAAACGCAATGATAAAAATAGTTATATTAAAGAATAAACATTCTTAAGAGATGCAAGATTATATTATAGCTGTTAATTCAGTTGGTTGAATTAACAGCTATAATATAATCTTGATCTCTCATAATTTAATTTGATGGCTCTCAGACATTATATATAGTCAGATTTATAAAATTTGTTGGCATACAATGTCTTACAAATTGGATTTTTCTACTATATAATACTGACTTTAACAATATTTTCATTAAGTAAACAGTAACAAAGAAACAAAATAGTATGTGATTGAACTGCATGCTTTTAATGTAAAAAATTTAATCAGATTATTATTATTATTATTATTATTAAGAAGAATGAATTTGGAGAGGATTTAGTGTGAAAGAAGGCTCAGACCAATCAACAGTCAAGAAGTAAGTGGAAAAATTTGAAGTGATCTTTGAAGAATTGCTTGAAGAAGTACAAATTAGAGCAATGAAATATTTTATCAGATATTTGCAAATAATTATAGATGCATAATAATAATAATATACAGAAAATATTTTTAACTTAATATTAAATTCCCAACTCTCATATTATATGTTGCCAAATTAATTAATATGAGTGAAATAAATAAATTAGCATATACTTTTAAAGCATTATATATTTTTCTGAACATACAGTAAATAATACAATAAGTTTTCATGTTTATGATAGTCAATAAGCAAATTAAAAAAACATTCACTAAAGTATGAACCTTCAGCTTAATTTGTTAGCTTAATAATAGCTCCTAAGTTACAATAACAGTATTCATTTAACATATTATTTAAGTTTAATATTGATGATAATAATATAAAATTACTTGTAATATTACTTAAATAAAAATATTTCTTTTCATTAATATGAAATTTTTTTAAAATTGGAAATAAAATAAAATTAAAAATTAATTTAGGAGGACAGTAAGTAGTTCCAGTGTGGATGGGATCTGTGCAGTGTTGAACAATACTTGTACATTATTACAGTCAAATTTTTGTATGGTCATTAATGATCGCTTAAAACAAGGTTTTCCTTCAGGAATGCTTGATTTAAGTCAAGCTTATAATGTTCTTCAATCTAGTATCCAACAAGGAAGATTACAATCATCTGATACTGATAGTGCAAGAATTATGTTTCTTGTAAGTATTTAAAAATATAGTAAAAGTTATTTTTTATATAAAAAGCTGCATTAAATTATATGATTTTTAAATACTAAATTGTTTTTAATCTTTTATAATTTATAGTAAAAAAGCTTTTATACTTTATAAGTTTATAGTATGTATCTTGCTTATAAAGTTTGGTACTCACATATAGTAACAGTTAATGGAATTGAAAACTGAAATTCACATACCATCATAATTATATTACTTTCCTGTTTCTGTAGAAATTTCATTGTTGAACTCTTCTCATGTTATATTCCATACTTTAAAGCAATTACAGTTAAAAGATTCTTTTTAAATTTGAATCTTTAAATTTGTCATATATCATATAAGCATCAATATTATCAGTGAATTACATTCAATGTTCAATGCTTAATATGAATTTTATAAAATCATCTATGTTTATGCATATCTGTTAAGATTCTATTATTTTTGAACTGCATTTATTACTAATGCCAATAGTATATTGTCATTCTTAAAACAGTTTCCAATTGATAAAAATTTTGTGAAATAGCAAAATGGGAAGCAGTTCAAAAAACATTAAAGCAAAACAGAAATTTCTAAAATTATTACGCTGTTATATTTCCATAATCTTTAATAATGATAAACAGTTCCAGAAAGAGTTAAAATTGCATATTTTCTGAACAGTACCAATCTTTATAAGCAAGATGCTTACATACTATAAAATTATAAAGTATAAAAGCTTTTTTTACTATAAATTATAAAAGATTAAAAACAATTTAGTACTTAAAAATCATATAATTTAACATTGTTAAATGATTGAAGTTAAAAAAAATTTTAAATTAGTTTAAGTGAATATATAGATAACAGATTGACAATGAACTATATAGAAGTATCATTTTATCATATAATTCATCTATTATAACATTTGGAATTCATTGGTTTTTCATAGGCCCAATTTTAACATTGATTAACCAGCATATTTTGTCTTGATGACATCATGTATTAATAGTGTTTTATGATATCATCAATTGTTATGCCATAACAATGTCATATCAGTGTGATTATAACAAACTGAATATGTCCAAAATTCAAATAAAATTGAATGATCAAAATATGTATTTTTATTGCTGTCCAGAATACTCTATCTTGGAACAATCTTGACCAAGGGCACCATATGTTATGTAGGGTCTCAGGAAATCTGTAAATTTTGTCCCAATTAAATTAAATTGTGTGGGATTAATAGTGCTAACTATTAAGCATTGCAAGTAAATCATATATTACCCTTTCATTGCTTAACTCCTAGCATCATTTATTGTTAATAATATATTTAAAATAAAATCTTGAAAAAATCAAATGAAATCCTATAGGATTAAATGATGCAGTTATGCCTTTTAATAACAGAACATCACTACTAAATTTCATGAAAATCTATTAATTAGTTCAAAAGTTATTATTGAAGGACAATTTTATTTTTTGTACATTTCAATATGAATGGTCTTGCATTATTTGAAGAAACTGTACACTTTAAAAAAATGGAACAATTTAAATTAAATATCAATACAATGAATTTTAAATTTCACAAGATTAATAAAAAAATCAGTTTTAAGAATTTCATTTCTTAAATATTGAGATATTAATATAAGGAAAAACTAAGTAAAACAGAAAAAATAAATATAAATCCTTTTAAAATAAAACTACATACATTATGTGCTCCATTATACAATAGAAGCCGCTTATTAGAATCACATTGGGACCGATCTATTTTGATGATGATAACTGATTGATAACATTAAGCTGTGCATGTCAGAAAACTATAATTTTTGAATTTTTTTTTATATAGTATATACTGTACTTTGCTGTTATATACAGTGTAATCTCGATTCATTGTTTTTGTCAGGATTCCCGAAAAAACTATGGATACGAGAAAATGATAGATGTGGGGATATAAAAAAAAAAAAAAAAAAAAAAAAAAAAAAAAGTGGCGTCATCTGTTGAACAAAAAAAAAAAAAAAAAAAAAAATGAAAATGGCATTAAAAGATAACGCTAATAATAATAATGATACAAAGCTCTATAACTGGTCGATGAACACTTATTGGACTTCACTTTTTTGCTTAATCAATTAAGCGAAAAAGTGAAGTGAAATGATTGACGCTTATGTTGCCAATTCCAGTTTACGGAAAATCACGAAGAACTAGAGTAAGAAAATTCTTATGTCAAAAATAATTTTTAATTTTTTCAATAAAAGGAATTATAAAGTCGCTAAATCTCTATATCTGCAATTTAAAACTATATATTTCGTCATTAAAAAAACATTAAAAATCGCCAGATCTGGCAACAGTGAGTCCGTGCCATTCGTACGGGCAAGATGTGCAGTGAAACCACTTAAAGGCGTCGCAAAATTTTGAAAAGCAGTCATATTTGTCTATATGAATTTTATTAAATCAAAAACTTACATTGTTCTAATAATTATTAATTAAAAAATGTACACAAATCTTATCTTTGTATTTACATCGAATCTGCATTATTTAAAATGGTGGACAAGTGTTTATCTTCAGATTTTCTCATTTATTGACTAAATTTCAGTGAAAACGAAGCAAATAAATGAACAATTAACAAATAATATTGTTTATTTTAATAGATTTAACATTAATATTTTAGTATTATCTACGATATTTTTTTTACTTTTAAATGCGGGATTTTATAGCAGTGTATTGATTCTGATGACAATAACCAAAATTCTGATTACTATAAGCGGAGTTTTCATAATTGCATTTTAATATGAATGATTCGGGACCATAAATTTTGATAACAATAAACGCTTGATAACAATATCTGCGATTCCAATAAGTGGCTTCTACTGTATAATATATAGAATAAACTATATTTTGTAAGCCATAGTTGTATTTATATATAACAATATAATAAAGTATTTCATAATTATATTCAATATACAAATAAACTTTTTTAAAATAAGCATAATTTAAATAAAT
The DNA here is from genome assembly GCA_000484575.1 of Olivierus martensii. Lineage (NCBI taxonomy): Eukaryota > Metazoa > Arthropoda > Arachnida > Scorpiones > Buthidae > Olivierus > Olivierus martensii. Next base: position 18,284 of record AYEL01070806.1, on the reverse strand, counting down.
TTTTTAATAATATGTAAAGTAATTTAAACTGTAAAGAATTAATAAATAAGACAAGATATATTTTATTAATTTAAATAAAATATTTTTCAGACTACTCTTAATAATGCAGAAGTTGCATGTGAACATATTAGAACTCTTCGTAAAACTTTAGAGGTATTTGTGTATTATGAAATTTTTATATATATTACATTTCATAGTGAAATGTTAATATATTCATATTTTATTTAAGGAAGAAATGAATAAAGTTTTTAGTCAAGCATCTGAAGCAGAAAGAGCAAAATTGGAGGTATAATCTTTATTATTCAATATATTTAATGAATTTCCTTATACAGTGGTACCTTGGTTAATGATGGTAATCCGTTCCAGCGGAACTGTCATTATCCAAAGCACGATTCCCCATAGGATTTAATTGAAAATTGATTAATTCGTTCCAGGCTCCTTCCCACGATTTCCCCATAGGATTTAATTGAAAATTGATTAATTCGTTCCGGCTCCTTACCCCATAGGATTTAATTGAAAATTTATTAATTCATTCCAGCTCCTTCCAACAACCATCATAGTAAATATTAAAAATGTAGATAAAACTCATTTAAAATGTCCTTTAATTGAAAACTGATTAATTTGTTCCGGCTCCTTCCCACAATCATAATAAATATTAAAAATGCAGATAAAACTCATTTAAAATGTCCTAAAAATATGGAAAATAGTATTTATTTATTATATATCCTATAAAACGAACTCGTAAAGACTAACTAGAAGCTTATAGATTCAACGATTATTATACAGATGAGATTTGATTTTACCTTTTGATGGCGAATGAACAGTGACACGCACTCGCCAATTTATTGTCTATATGAACTGTAGGATCTTGGATAGACTTTTTTCTTCTTCTAATGGAATCCGAAACTGTGACGTCACACCACTTGTAGGTATCAAGTTATATATAACACAAACAAACAATAGAATCAGACTTGTTGGAAGAATTTAAAATAATAATCGTCTAGAAATCATCTTTAAGAAACTAAAAACTAGTGAACTGTTGCACGTCTATTTTTAATTAATTAAATAATTTGTTTTCATTATTATATGTTAATTATCATTTAGTTAAATATATTTTTATATGGTTATAATTTTATTAATTTTAATAATGATATTGTCGGATTTGAATTGATTGTTAAAAAAATAACGATTGACTGAGCTAATTAATCACATGATGCAATGACAAGCTGTTTTACAGAGCTCTGTTTTGTCAGAAGTTCACATAATCAGGAGTCGTTAGCCAAAGCATGCATCGTTAACCAAGACATGTTTTTCTTTCAAAAACTTGTCGTTATCCAAAGCAATCGTTATCCAAGGCCGTCATTAACCAAGGTAGCACTGTATATTAAGTTAATAATGATTATTATAATATATTGATTTTAATATAGGGAACATTCATTGAATTTAGGGCATTCTATTTAAAATATTAACTCATAATTTTTTTATTTTCACTTTTGGCAAGGAAATTTCTTGCACTAAATAGGATTGAAAAAAAGGTTTTTTAATTATATATTTTGTATATTTTTTAACAAAAACAGAGGAAAAATTGCAAAAAAAAAATTAAACAAAACTTTTTTTAATATGCAAGAAATTAATGTATAACAGTGTAATATTGAGTAAGAATAGAGTATGCAAATTATTTCTGTGATTCTTAGTATGTGCAAATAAGCTGCATCATAAAAGTTACTGTGTAAAGATTGTTCTCTAAAGAAGTTAGTTTTAGAGTTTAAAATATGAAAGAAGAAAATCCAATTAGTAGAATTTTAGAATTTGGTTAGTAGACATTGTTTAACTAATGGATTGAGATGGAGAGCAATTGAAAGCTAGAGGCAAGCCATAATCAAATAGAAATACTAGATGGTTAACACACTGAAAACAAAGCCTATTTTAAACATGGCCAAATATTTTCTATTGAGATCCTATCCATTTTAAACAGACAAATGAATTCAATTTAGTGAATAATTATTTTTATATCTAACACATCTGCAGCTCTTTATTTCATCTATATATATTATAAATCTGAAATGCCTGAGAGCATATGTTCGCTTATAATGCAAGAATGGCTGAATAAATTTTTATGAAACAACTTTTGTTTGTTAACTTTTTTTAATATTCTGGGGGAAAAAACCATATACCATACAGGTATTGTTCTCATCAAAATATGCAAAATTAAATTATAAAAATAACATAGGCTTGCAAATTTAAACTTTATTATTATTTATGGCAAGTAATGTTATATAATTTGATTATGCTGAACTCAAAAATGAAGTCATTTTTATTCATTTCTCAAGATTTTTTAGCAAAATATTAATATATTATTAATAATGCTAACTATAATAGTTAAGAATATATACAGTTATTGGATCAGTTATTTGGCAGTCAAAGATCCTGGTATCCAAAATATTCAATAAACAGACTGTGTTCCAGAGCAAGATAAGAGAATAGAATTGCAAAGTCACTATTTTCAAAAATATCAGTAAAAATAATTATAAAGTAAACTCAATTTAATGGTTCTAATGACTCAGAAAATCCAGAGTCTGGACTGAGCTCAGATCTCTTTACTATTTCCTAAAATAAATATATCAAATCAAACCAAATCTATCAATAACTAATGTCTACACAACAAAGACAAACAACTGGAAAATTTATGGTTAAAAGTATCAAACAAGTATTAGATCTAAATAATGAAAAATGATGTTAGAAACTTATGCTAATAAATTGAATAAATTCTCAAAATAAAGTAAAATAATAAAATATAAATTTATTTGACTCAAAACACTTACAAAAGTGTAAATCAAAGCTTTATTTAAGCAATAATAAAGCACAAATTAAATTATCAACAAAATTTATTTAATCAACTATTCAAATTTTCACAATAATAATCAATATAAACTTGAATATTAATTAATTTCTAATACCTCCACCTCTGATACAAACTTAAGCCATGGTCGATCTTTACAAGAAATTCAAGAGTCACTTAATCAGCTCTATTGCAATATAAACACCCCACTTTGTCAGTTGACACATATATTTTTATACAAGTGACTTTACAATCCTGAGTTTCTTATTTACATAAATCATCCAACAAGTTCAAAATTTCTTAGTTTACAAAGCAATCAGTTCATGTCATCCTCTTTGCAAATTAATTATGTACCGAATAAAACATTAATAAGAGATCATTCTTATTCTCACATTGAATCAGTGGTAAGTTATTTAGATTAGATGATGTCAAGAGCCAAGAGAGTTTGTTTGAAGATGGATTTTTGGTCCATAATATATAACTGCTAACTTATAAGACAGAGAACATGAAAAGTGAGTTATACGTTAAATAATAATGAAAATAATAATAAATGATAAAGAGCATAATAAAATAATAGGATAGGTCAGAGTTAACTTCTTTATAGAATCCATACTACTGTAGACTTGACATGACAATATTGAGTGCAAATGTTTTAATAATCAAATTTTCATGCTCTCATTGATGTTTGAGCATAGTTTCATTTGGTTTGCTATTATTGTATACTTCAATTATCCAGCAATTAGTTAAAACTGCAAACATTAAGCTATAATTTTTTTCATTTTATTATAACAACATGAATAGGGATTTTACAGTCTTATCTAATAAGCATTATATAATGAATTTCTAATCAGTTTCACATTATATAGTCCCATTAAATGTATTTTTAATCTATTGTTCATATATTTTTGCTGTATTTTCAATATTTTCTTTTTTAATTTTTCTCATTAGAAATGCTATATTTATTATTAAATATATATCATCAGGATAATGATCTTGAAAATATAATTTCTCTGTGATGTAGTGTCAAAATAAAAACCATATAATATTATTATAGATTACACTAAGTGTAACCAATACTGATAATGACTGCTGTTACTAACAAAACAGAAAACAATACAATACAGCCATTGATTGTTGTCCATCGACATATTAATTTTATTTTATATATTAAAAAAGTTCTTCATTGCAAATTTTGCCATTTATTGTTATATTTGACTTAGAAATAATAAATATATGTATTTTATGGCATAAAAATTACTGATAAGAGAGAGAGAAAAAATACTAGCTTATTAAATTATATTAAGAATTGAAGTAAATTAGGGAAATTTCAAAATTTATAAAAATTAATAGTTTTGTAATGCGATTAAAATTATTACTTGTAATTTACATTAGAAATTTTGTTGAAAAATTTATAGTAAATAATTTGTGACAATATATTTTGTCATCTTTTTCATTTGCAAAAATGAAGTAATATAAATATTTAAATATCTGATGCCTATATTTTATATAAGTATGATTCTAAAAATACTGTATGTTAATAGATGTAATTGTATGAATAAAATATATGACCAGAAAAATTGAAAGTTGAGAAAATTATAATGAACAGTATTCCAAACTTCCCAGATTTTCAGTATCCTTTCATATTATATTATATAGAGGGTTTGAAAATCATGCTTCTCTTCATTTTTCTGAATTTTCTGATTTATTTAATTAAAATTTTTTATTGATATGTCTTACTAACAGCTTATTTTTATGTATAATTTTATTTTATTCATTTAATATAAATCCATTATTCAAATATTACAAAAATTTTCTGTTGTTTTATACAGAGTTGTCTTTCTGATTTAAGTGGAGTTACAGCTAAATTTCAAACAATTCTTAATAATGGAATGAGCCAGTTATGTTCTACTGCAGTTAAACCTCGCATTAAACCTTGGATTGATACATTTCAGTCAAGAAGCCATATCATAACTGAGGTATATTTTAAGTTTTAAACTTATTTTTAATATAATTCAATAGAGTTTATTCTTATGGATCTTTACAATTAAAAATAGTTATATCATAAATAAAATCTATCATGTAAATTAAAACAGATACTCACAAACTAATTAAAAATTTCGTTTAATGAAAATTATATTTCAAGCAGAATATCAATAAAATAAAAAAGAAAACAGTTAAAATATGCAGTTCTGATTATCTAGATGTACAATTCAGAAATTGAACACATGAAGTTTCTATTGGCATTTTTTGTATAAATATTTATGTCATTTATAGAAAATTTGTAAGAAAAATAAAGTAATATTGCATACCATATTTTTTTATATGAAATTACATATTAGCTATGTTTAATTTGGTATATAATAATCAATGAAAATTTGCACATTATAAGTTATAATGTACATTATTACTAAGAATATTTTTATTTTTGTTGTTATCCATTGAAGAAATTTTGTAAATCTAGAAAACCATTTAATATGTTAGTATATATAGATATTCTATTAGAATATTTCAGATCAGTAGATAGAATTCTAGTAGTAGATTAGATCAATAGAATTTCACTAATAAACATCTTATGACATTTAAATTAGAAGTTTGAATAAAAAATGACACTTTTTAACGCTGATTTTTTTTAAACCATATATTTATGTTAATATGATATTTTCATTTTGTATTTACAAAAATTCTTGCATATTTTATCCTTGTTATTTTGAAATATCAAAAATTAGATGTTAAATAGAACATCTTTTAAAAGGACAAAGCCAAATAACATATATATGTGAATAAATATACTATTTGGTTTTGTTCTTTAAGAGATACTGCTGGTATAATAAAAATTTTTATCCATTTTTTTTTCAAACTATCAATTATATTTTATTTGGTAATTATCTATCAAATAAATCCTGACATTATTTTCAGCATTTGAAAAATATATTAATGATATTAACATATCTCATTTATAAACAAGATAGTGGCTGAATCTAAATGAATTACAAGTATTTTTGTGGTCTGCAAAAAACTTTAATTTTCAATTTTTTTTAAAGAAAATTGTCTAAAATGAAATCGAAAGTGCTACAGTTTATATTAACTAGTAAATGCTTTAGTTCTGCCTATAAAAATTGTGGTCAATTAATAAAATTGCGAATTTTTTTTATTTTCCAAAAGAAGAATTACAATTTTTTTTTAAATATTTATATATAAATAAGCTTAACTTTAGTATGACTCTCATTAGATAACTTTAAGCAGTATGCTGCCACTTTGAACTATAATTCGACAGCATCTAGGTGGCTTATTCTGCCATTTCGAAGTTCTGTCGAGTTGGAGCATTTTTCTTTTTGTGATATTTTTTCGTTGTTTATAATTTACTGCAATCTGATTGCTGTCTCTTGTTCTTAAAACTATGCATTTTCTAATTTTAATAAAAAAAATTTTTCCAGTATATTTAATTTTTTATATTTATTATTTAATCAATACGGTCTGTGAAAATAAACTTTTTAATAAATATGTGCATAAAAACTAAAATAAATATAAGCATTTAAATTTATTTAAACGTTTGTTAGGCTTAACATATATCTGTTTGGCATTCTCGTATCAGTTAAGATGTGGCATTCAACAGGTTAATCAGTTTCTTTAGTAATGAACAAGTTGTTATTATTCATTATATATTTTTAATATATAAAATTAACTTACCATGACTTTAAAACTATGAAAGTTAATATTGATGTCTATTTAAATAGGATCAAGTATTTTTTATTTATAAAATAATGATTATGTTGATTTATTATTAAAAAGGAAATAGTTTCTCTTAAGTGCACCCTTTCTATTCTATAAGGAATTATTATATCCAAAAGTAAGTCTCTTGTTTTAATTGAATATATCATATTATCTGTATTTACTTTATAATCCTATACAAAATTCATTGGCTTTTATTAAAGAATTTTATATGAAAAAGTTATTTTTTTTTTAGGATTTGAAATTAACAAATGTTTTCCAAATTGAAAATATCAGAATATCAATTTTTGTTATATAATTCATATAAAATTACAAGTAGTCTTCTGCTTACAAAGTTATTGGGACTCTAAAAACTATGTTAAATGAAAACTCTTAAATCAGAAACTAATTTTCCATTAATTCCGATGCAAAAATTTTAAATTGGTTCATGGATGTCAAAAAGTCAATGCTATTTTACATATTGAAGTTAATACATTCCAAAAGCATTAATATAAATATACACTCAGCCCTTGATTTACACAGTAGATACATTCCTGGAAAAATCGTGTAAAACGAGATGCAGAATTCATACAAAATAAAAGGATATGTTCAATTAAACTGTAAACCGTGTAAATCGATTTAAAGAAGATAATGAAAAGTCGAGGATATGTTCTTTATAACCGTGTAAAATGAGATAAAAATTAAAGGAAAAAATGGGGATTGGTTCATTAATTTTTAGAAACAATTTAATGCTTATACTTTTTCAATTTTTTTTTGAAAATGAAAACAGAAACATTAATTAACATCGAATACGGTACAAAAAAAATTAACAATATTCCTTACAAATAAAAACAATAAAAGCATTCAAATATAATTAGGCGAGCTGTAAGCATGAGTTGAGTTTAGTTGAACTGCGAGACTTGGACAGTAAAAGTTAATAGTGAGCAATAAATTATGAAAGCGAAAGTGGACTAAGAAGAACTGCTAGTTACTCTGAATTAAAGACATAAAGTATTGTATAAGATAATTATCGGATTTTGTATTGAATTTAGTTATAGTGAAAGAAGATTATTTTGTTTTGTGTGAATAAATTGGATTATACAATATAGCTGTATTCACTCTTTATTAATCTCTATCAAAACTCGTAACCCACATATTGTTATTTATTGATACTCTTTTAATTTATAAATGGCATAATACAAAACAATCAAAATAAAACGCTCTTTTAATTTATAAATGGCATAATACAAAACAATCAAAATAAAATTCTTTTTTAAATTTATAAATGGCATAATGCAAAACAATCAAAATAAAACATAAATTTATAAATGGCATAATGCAAAACAATCAAAATAAAACCCAAAAAAACATTTTTGTTTTCATTTAAAAACCGTGTAAAAGCGAAACCGTGTAAATTGAATTCCATTCAAATCGAGGGCTAGGTGTAATTATAGGTATTGTAATACAATAGTTTATGATAGCTATTAGCCATTTAGTCTATTTCTTGCCATTGGATTTTAAATTTTAGACCACTAAATGCTAATTAATCTTCAGATTTAAGCATAATATTGCAATAAACATTTCAATCATTGCAATTTTACATATTAGTTAAAAATTATAAAATTTTCCCCAAATATTTCTTAAATGTATGTAATTCTCAAAAATCTTCAATCAACTAAGAAAAATTCAATTTTCTGAAAGTTAATATTGATGTTTTTAATTCTATTTGTTAAAAATTCATTAATTATAAAATTTATTATGTTTATTAATTTTATTATTTAAATAAAAGCAATAAACACAAATAATTTACTTATTTAAGCAATTACTTTGGTTATATTTAGTATATTCCAATAGATCAATAAAATACTGTTGATAGTTCAAATTTATATAAAAATAAAAATATATTAAAGATTTACACATCTGGAATAATGTGTAAAATGTTACAAAAGTTATTGGGAAAAAACTGTGTTAAGTGAAAACTCTTAAATCAGAAACTAATTAATCCCATTAATTCTAATGCAAAATTTTAAATTGGTTCATGACTTTAAAACTATGAAAGTTAATATTGATGTATATTTAAATATGATCAAGTATTTTTTATTTATAAAATGATGATTATGTTGATTTATTATTAAAAAGGGAATAGCTTCTCTTAAGTGTACCCTTTCTATTCTATGAGGAATTATCATAAAGTATATAAACTATTTAATGAAGTTAAATTGTTTATATAGTTGTAAACCATTGAAAAATGCATTAAGTGCATTATGATACTCACATTATCAGTATATGCCAAGTGTCAGATTTTATACTGGATTCTCTAATGAAAGAGAAAATAAATTTTGTTGTAAAATCAGTGGTGTTCACAAGAAATTTTGATACATCTAATACAATCAGTGAAGAAAATAAGCAAGAAAACAATTGATTTAAACAAATTACAATAGATGATTAATGATGAAATAGTTTTTGCAAAAGTGAAAATTATCTTCACAAAATGAAAAGTGTTATATATTTATGCAGTTTGTTAAACTGAAAATTCATAAACCAAGGGATATCTGTAATATCTATAGGCCTCCACATATATGCATTAATAATTTAAATATGAAATTAATTAATTTAATTTCCAATAAAATTTCTTGCTTTGATAATTTTTATTATAATGGCATGTTTTTAATTTTTTTTTTCAATATTTATACTTTAATTGCTAATGTTTAATTTTCATTATCCCAAGAATTTTTATTTTTATGGAATCAATGAGAAATTAAAACATATAGTAATGATATATTTATATTTATTTTTCTTTTATAACATAACCCATTTCATTAATATGATAATGCAATCTTTTAATAAGACAATTACAAATTATATATATTTTTATTTTAGGAAGAATTTATTCAATATGAAGCCAATGATGGAATGAGACCATTTGTTCAAAGTTTTATATTAAATATTGATAACTTATTAAAGTCATTCAAAGTAAGAATTTTTAAGAATTTAAATTTGTTTTCAACTTTTGAAAATATTTTATTTATAATTTTAATAGGAGAGTCTAACATCCACAAATTATGATACATTAGTGAGTTATTTAACCACTGAATTGACCCATCAGTTAGAAAAAGTGATTAAAAAATGTACATTCAATAGAGTAAGCATTAAATATATACAAACAAAATAATGTAATAAATGTAGAAATCAATACATAACTTACTAAGATTCTTATGTAAATTTCAGCTTGGTGGTTTACAGTTTGATCGAGAACTTAGATCTCTAGTTTCATATTTAACTTCTGTGACCACTTGGACCATTAGAGATAAATTTGCTCGTCTTACACAAATTGCAACAATTTTAAATCTTGAAATGGTAATTAGCAATTATTTGTTTTGATTTTATATAAATTTCTTAAAATTAATTATTATGTAATCTAATATTTCTTCTTAGGTTACAGAAATATTAGATCTATGGGGCCCAAATTCAGGTTCTTTAACCTGGAGATTGACACCAACTGAAGTGAGACAGATATTAGCTTTAAGGTATTTCTATAATTCTATATATATAAAATTTTTTTTATTAACATACTAAAGATAACCAGAATTATAAAAAAAAATTATATATTAAATAAATCATGATATAATAATTGAATAATGAATCATATTATCAATGTCTAAATATTATTATTCATATTTTTTATTTCTTGTATATATACATTTATTAGTATTTTTATGTTTTATAGTTTTCTTAGTACTTATATAATAACACAAAATTATTACATTGCATTCTGAATAAGAAATATATTGAATGGTTTCAAATATATGAAATTTATTCCAAACATAAATAAGACAATTTATGTAAAATTACTTTTTTAATGTGTTGTTTAAAAAAAATAGCAAAAAAGAAAAATTTTTTCAAACAAACTTGCAGAATAAGAAAAATATTACTGAATTATGAAATTAAAAATATATGAATAATAGAATTTTAAAACAAAGTTTGATAATATGATAAAAAATTAATTCTGACTATTTTTCATAAATTTTATTAAGCTGGATCCATGCTGCTTGTGCTTGTACTCGATTGACTTGTTGGGCTTGCGAGTAATGTGGACGGGGAAACAACTCACGAGACAAGCCAGATGAACAGCACAAACTTGAGGCTCGTGGGGATCTGCTCATTGTCGGGATATTAAAAGGGCTTGCAACAAGTTGTGCAGGCAATGTGGACAGAAATGAGATTATATTTCAGTAGACTTTTGGCACTTGTTGAATAAACAATCTGGAGTGGCTCTGATTAAGTAACATATTGTTTTTTAATTATCTATTGCTTGTATTGATGATATGAAGTGAATCAAATGATGTAATCATTCACTTTATAAATCTATATGAAAAGCAATCAGTTCTTGGAATAACATCCACCAATAGAAAACTTACATTTGATATTTTTACTTCATGATTCATCATTGGATCCTAACAAGCCAGCATTTTGAGAACAACTAATGCTAGTGCGGACATACACTATACGAGCGCTGTATGAGTTGAAATGAGATAAGTGCAAATATGAGCATCAATAATGTGGGCTCGACTTTAGATAAATAGTGATGTTGCTAGTATTGCCCAGACATTTCTGGCAAAAATGGCCAGAAATGTCTGGGCAATATTATGGCCCATGTAATTTTTCCATATTTATGTATATGGACAATCATATCCACTGTTAAATCAATCATCATTGTTGTATATTAGTGATATTATTGTATATTAGTGATATTATTGTATTACAATGATATTGTATATTTGATGATGTCACACTGCTACATTCTTAGTTAATTTGACATCATCATTGGAACTCCATGATTCATCTCAGACTTACTATATCAAACTTGATACAGTAGTATTCTAGTTTTAAATCTTTTCCAATATCAAAAGATTCAATAATATCCAAATTTGAACATAAATTTCAAGAATTTAATTACATTTCTCTTACAATTCTGAAATGGCCCCAGTCCCTGGCAGATTTTGATTACCAGTATATTTAACACTGCAATCATATGGCCATTGTGGATATGCTGCTGAATTTTAAGAGCTCTACACTTCCATTTTGTAAAGAATTAAAGATGGCTGCAGACAAAAATTTCCCTTTATTATAAATTGAAGAATTAATAGTATGATGATAAATTATCTACTCTTTGGAATATAATTTATTCAAATGTTAATATGATGATGGGATTAATGGGAATTAAATAGATTAAATTTTTATAATTGAATATTATTCCTAAATTTAGCAATTTTGATATATTTTTATTAGATACTAAAAAATAAATATTATTATTATTATTATTGAATATTATTATAAATATTATATAAATTTATGATTAATACTATATTTTTTAGATCAGACTTCAGATCAGAAGACATCAAAAGATTAAAGTTATAATAGGATATTTGCTAATATTATTTTAAATATTATTCATTTTATAAAAGATAAGAAAAATAAATTATATTTGTATAAATATAGTATTCTGTTAAAAAAACTCTTAAAAAATTATTAATAAATTGTATATGGTTTTATTTTAAAGTATTGTTTGATTAATATAAAAGTTATCATATCAAATTAAAAGAAATTAATTTTAATTTAATATTTATACTAATGATACATTCAAATCTTAATAGTGCTACAGTAATTTTTTTATTGATATTAAAGTACCCAGGTAATTTAATATAATAATTTCACATAAAAATTTCAAAAAGATTTTATTAATTTTTTATTTTTATTAATTTTTGATTGATAAATAATTGCTTTTCATGAAAAAATTATATGCTCATATAACATTTGCATTTTGACATTACTTTTTTCTACTCATTCATTATGGCTAAAAATTATACTAAAATACTTTCCTAGAATAGTTAGATACTTTTTAAAAATGCATCTATTTAATATTATTTATGTTTGATTATAAGAGCTTATTATTATTGTTAAAATAAATTAGTTTTTATATAATTTGATATGATGATTTTGTTTTTTTAAATTTATATGCGATTATGCATCTTATATGTTTATTTAGATTTATAAATTAAATAAATATATCTAAATATCTCCAAACAAAATCGTGTATATTGATCAAATTTATGCAATGCTAGCATAAATCATCCATTAAACTTTGTAGCTAAATATAACATATCCTAAATTGTAAATCAAAAACTTGGCCATCAGTGACTGTAATTTATACAGTTTTAATGAGAAAAGCCAAAATATTTCCATATGGCCAATCTGATCAAAAAAAGCAGCATGTCCTAATACCAATGTTATAAAGGCATTAAGTTGGCTGAGAACAATGTATTTTGTAGAAAGAATTCTGTACAAGTTTATAACCTTTCAGGAAATTGATTTTTGCATCCTGAGCCAATAAATCCTATACCTCCAACAATTTGAGGAGTGTTCAGGCCTGACTTACCAAATCATATCTTTTAAATACTGATTAACACCATAATTGTGAGAGGCCTGTGATGAACTCACTAATATCTTTTCAAGCAGAAAGTGATATAAAACTACTTTACTCTGATTCAAAAAGCAGGGCTTTTCTGGAATCTCTATATTCGTGATGTAAATGGTAATTGACAGACGTAAGTTAGGTTTAGATTGGCTGGGTAAAAATCTTCATAAATAATCTGCACAAAGGTGTGAAGATCGGCAATCTGGATGTAATTAAGAAATAATTAAGTCGCAATTAGGTCAAACGAGGGAGAAATGAAATACACAGAAAAAGAGTTCTGTCAAACAACTCCAAGAAATACGACGACATTATAGATGGTATTTCGATCAGCTCGCGAACTTCGTCCACAATAACAATGGATCGCTGAGAATGTTTATCTCAGGTGTCCGCCAGATAGTCGCGAATAGGACACCTCGGCGAATATTCGAGAAATAAACAACTTTGTTCTCAGGCCGGGAATAAGGGTCAGAAAAAGTCAAAGGATATATAAGAGCCGTTGCCGCCTTCGATCGGAACAGCAGTTGGTTCTAAGTGACTCCCGTTGTCGGCAGGATTGGCCGCGTGGAAACGCTTCGGCTTTCCTCTCTGGAGGACCCGGGTTCGAATCTCCAGTCCCACCCCTTGAAAATATTTATCATGGGGTTCGGGCCCGGCCCGTCGATCCCCGTCCTCCTCAATTCGGCTGACCCCTCCGCAGGGAAATTCAGTAAAACAACAGCTTTTGTAAATTTTGTATCATTGAATGAATAATATCACAGTGTCAAACTGGTTCTTTTGCCACAAACAAAATCAGTGAATATATCATCATATATAGTGACTAAAAAAAAAAAAAAAAAAAAAAAAAAAAAAAAAAAAAAAAAAAACAAAAAGTGACTCCCGTTGTATTGACGCTTGTCTCACGACGACGCCGATCCTCCGAGATCTCAACTGGTTCGAGACGCTCTTGCGGTGACAACCGAGTTTCGTCACCCAGGGTAATACTGTGAACCTTTTCTGATAGTTCTTTGTCAATCAAAACGAGTGTATCTACCAACCGCATCTTTTTCTCTGCCACCCTATTAATTCACCATCATTCTTGTCTACCGGTAAAATCTGTACATCCGGCAGTTGGTTGAAAGTGGTGTCTCATCAACCGTACGTATCAGCGAAGTTTTTTGTGCGCTCCAGGAATCGAATTCCAAAGAAGGGACTAAAGACTGTTATCATCGCCGATCGATGTTTGTCTTCAAATTCCATCTCCACGGATTTTTGTGTCAAGGTATCTCTTTCTCTAAAACGGGTGATCAACATTCACATGTATTGTGATAGAAATCTCTCTGAATAAAGGAAGTTGTTCTTCGACGAACGTAGTCTTTGTGTCGATTTGCCGAACAGCACAATTATTACTCGTCCTTATCCACATCTCCACTTCATACCGCTCGCCTGTTTGTCGGCATCGTACCCGACTGGTGTCAGATTCTGACTTTTATCTCATTTAGGCCCAATACCGTCCTCGAAGGATATATAGTATTAAACTAACTAAAGCCTTTCACAGATTATCAGATCTGTGATGAAATGATTGCAAATATTAGGATGGAAATCAATGGACTGATTTTTCTCAAATTCTAGAGCTACTGTATTTTGAGTCAAAGATTCTCGAAATGGAAAATAAATTTTTTCTATCATGCAATAAATAAATCTAGCCAAAGTAAATTCTCTTCCAAGAATTTTATTTTGTAAATAATATTTTAAATACATTTTAATGAACAGATGGATTTCCACGTGAAAATAATTCGCCCTTCCATCTTGGAGTATATGGGGTCCAGACACTGACTATTTACTCATACTCCATACAAACTGATTGATCTACAGTGATAGAAAACCTGAAGTGGTATGCAGATTGGCCCGCTACTTGGTAAGCTTTTTAATGCCATTTCAAGCTCTACCATAGGTTGTCTACAACTGTGTGGAAGGGGTTAGCTAGATTATAGAGAACGAAATTAATAGTAGGGTCCGGACCAGTCATATAAATATAGATTGTTTAATTGTGCTGCCAATCACATGGAATACTTTTGGCAGCGGCTACTTTTAGACCCTATCATAGGCTGGCCAACATCCGTATATATAAATTTAGAATATGAAACTTGGATCTTTGGGCGAAAAGCCAAATTCAATCGATAAACACTAAGGAGCGTCGGCCATAGTAGTACGAAACTGCTATTCCAAATCTCATAAACAGATGACTTGAGTTCTGACGTCATGTAAAAGATGGGATTCAACCAGCTGAGCCCAGACTTTGAAAAAATCTAGAAATGAACCAGCATCTCCTAACAAACGAACGCTCTATCCTTCATTGGCCGGATGATCATAAAGGATAGAGCATTCTATTGTCAGCATAACCATCGATTCTTATTCTTCATTGCCATCTGACCAATGAAAAATAAGAACAGACGATCGAAATCTATAATCTTCTAGTAGGATCCAGCGCTATTTTATTAGCCGGCTAGCTGCATCGAAGTGTACAAGACTTAATCTGGTGAATCCTGGTTGCACTCCTCCAAATCAACTGA
This sequence comes from Olivierus martensii, assembly GCA_000484575.1. Classification (NCBI taxonomy): domain Eukaryota; kingdom Metazoa; phylum Arthropoda; class Arachnida; order Scorpiones; family Buthidae; genus Olivierus; species Olivierus martensii. The sequence continues at coordinate 2,713 of AYEL01070806.1, read as the reverse complement.
ATGGTCGCATAGTAAAACAGTCGCTTTCCATCTTGGAGGATTTGGTCCATATCTCCAGCTTTTTAGGTGAGGTCCGGGCTTGGGTGGGCTGGTCGGAAAAATTTATTCTAGCCGACCGTTCCAGCTCGGCTCAGTTTCATACTCAACTGGATAATTCTACTTAGCTAAGCTTCCTGATCATAAATTAAGGAACAAGCTAAATTGCTTTATTCATAGTTTATCGAGTGTAGAATAATGAAATCAGTTTGAATAATTCTAATCCCCTCATTTTAAATTAACAATCACTGGGCACTTTTTTAAATGGAACTCTACCACATCTTTTGTATCTTTATATATTTTTTCTATGAAAATATATTCTTTTTTGCTTGAGTCATTTTTCAATAACAGTTCTGTTTCTTTTTTATTTGCCTTGAAGTGCAAATTCAAACTTTTAAAGTTTCAAAAATATTTTATGAATATGATGTTTGAAAAATTGATTTTTTCCTTTGCGTATTTAAAGTATTATTTTCTTGAAGAAGAGTGGTTTATAAAACAAAGCATTTAGATACAAATTTTAGTGAAAAGCTATCATATAATAAAAATCGATTAATTATAACAGATGTAACTTGAAAACTAAGATGCATGTATGAAATTTGCCGGCTTATACAAATTTGATTCTGAATCTTATGAAAAAACCCGAATTTAATCGAATCGATAATTTTGTTTTTTATCGAATAACTTGTCAAAAATTAAAATTGTTACAATAAGGTTTTACGCAATACTATGTACAATCGGTTGCAAAAAGGTTTTCATCCATTTCATAGGAGTTGCATGAGCGGAAATTATGATCGATTATACTTGCAGGAAAGCTAACTGAATGTATATAGCATTTGTATATTTATTTCAACCTTTTGCAAATTTATTTAACCCATTTGGAAATATATTTAACTCATTTGCAAATATATTTAAACTTTTTACAAATTTATTTAAACTTCATGCAAAACAGTCGATTAATGGAAAAGCAACGCCTTATATAATGCACGAGTCTGTTCCCCACCGCGACTTTGGGTATAAAATTTAAACCGACTTATATATATAGAACATGAGTGGCAGTGATTCAAGTTCTCTGAACTCTTCCGTTGCTCCACGCAGAGTTAGAAGGCGTGGAAAGTATGAGGTTATTTCTATGGAAAAAAAGAAACTGTAAAATTGTATGAAGAAGGTTTTTCTGTAAAGGAGGCGGCATCAAAATCTGGTATAAAATGGAATACGGAGGAAAGCATAATTAGAAAGTACAGAAGGGATAATTTTGAGGACCTCGAGGGAACAGGCCAAAACTACTAAATCCTGACGTCCTTCGCCTAATAGAAGCAGCAATTGAGAAACAGCCTGGAATTACTCTTATGAAAATCAGAGAGAAGCTTCTTGAAAACAATGAGTTAAGTGTGTCTTCCATAAGAAATGCATTACACGATTTAAAAATTACTCTTAAAAAAGCATCACTAGAAGTAGACAGAATGAATAGCGAGTCAACTATTCTGCTCAGAAGGCAGTATGCAGTGAGCTTCAATCAGTCCCTGTAAACCGGGAAAAACTTATTTTTATAGATAAAAGTGGATTTAATCTTCACATTAGACGATCTCAAGCTCATTCGAAGGCTGGTACTAGGGCAATGTCCTCACTGTCAGAGGACGGAATATCACCACTTACTGTTGCACTGAATAATCAAGGAATTGTTCACTCAAAAATTATATCTTCCAGAACCACAACTGCAGAACTCTTCTGTGAGTTTATCATGGAACTCGAAACGAAACTCCAAGACTCAATATATGATGATGTATTGATCATGGGCAATGCTCGGATTCATCGGTTACACGCAGTAGAAGATATCATGGATTCTTCCAAATGAGTATGAAATTTTTCCACCTTATTCTCCAATGCTCAATCCAGTTGAGAAGGCTTTTTCTATATAAAATTAAAATTAAAGTTAGGGAAATACTAAGCCGTCGAGAAAAACATCAGTTACCGGAAGTCATCGCATTCAGTTTATGGTAAGATTCGGGTTTAACTGCCGTGCAATTCCATCGCGCCGCGCGTCGTGGAAAGCGAGAGCCGCACACATTCAAAAAGAGGATCATTGTTTTTTGATAGATTAAATAGGGACTTGGATTTTTGGGGTTCAAAAAGGTTTCAGTTCTTTCGAAGTAACTGAACACTTCGAACTCTCTTCTTTCGCCTCCCTTACTTGCCCCCCTTACTTGACACTCCGACGATACTTGCAATATCAGTAATACTTGTTGCCTATGACGAATGATTAATTTTCTAATATCCTTAGATGTAGATCGAGGCGTCGTTTTCTTTAAATACTCCGCAGAAAGCAAAAACGCAGACGACAACAATAACGTTTATTAGGCGCGGTTTCCACTGTACGATTTCGTCCAGCACGACACAGTCCAGTAGCTTCCGGTTTCGGACAGCAAAACGTTTATGCGCTCATTCGAAGAATGCCTTCAGTTTAAACAGGTTTATTTATATGAAGATGAAGAAAATATATCTACGGCAGAACTTACAAGGAGAGGTCGCATCTATGGGTCCGGGATTTAGACAATTTTTATATATGTTAATCTACAGTCAAAATAAGGATACACGTGTTCGAGCTTTCCTTCGAATGCGCCTTAGAATATGTAAAATTGGCTTCCAAAAATCTTAATTTTCTGATATCACTACTATATAC
>AYEL01070802.1:0-13813 GCA_000484575.1 Olivierus martensii | reverse complement strand
GCCACCCTCCTTTACCGCCAGAGAGGACCTTCAAACCGATGGCGGCGGCTTAAAGAGGTTTGACTGTATTCTCAAAACTAGCTAATTGTTTTGGGTTAGTATCTGAAAAAGTACATTTGAAAATATAAATAAAAGACTTAAATAACAGCACTATTTGCAATTACAGGTAAAAACATATTTACATATATCGTACTAGAGCTTTCGGTGTTCTACTACACCATTCTCAGGTACGTTTATACATAACTGATTCGAACATCGAACAAACATATTGTTAGAACTTAACAATACTTAAAAGATTGAAAATTTGAAAAAATAAAACTAAAAAAGAAAAATAAATACAAAAATAAAAATAAAATATCAGAACGAATACATTATTACAATTACAGGCTTTGGCTTTCCTACCAGTAATCCACCATTCCTCAGAAAATTATTAAAAGAAACCCTTATTTAGAGATAAAAAATCCCTATATACAGTTTTTAGGTATTGCCTAATTTCTTCTAAAAAATTCATCTGCCAATCCATTTACCACCATCACATATAAACCTCTACCTTCCTTAAAGCCTCTCTTGCCTTCTCATCCTTCCCAATTTCCGTTTATTCCTGTCATGCTTCTCTTTATCTAGCTTGACGGGAATAAACAGAAATTGGGAAGGATGAGAAGGAGAGAGAGGCTTTAAGAAAGGTTTATATGTGATGGTGGTAAATGGGAGCAGATGAATTTTTTAGAAGAAGAAATTAGGCAATACCTAAAAACTGTATATAGGGATTTTTTATCTCTAAATAAGGGTTTCTTTTAATAATTTTCTGAGGAATGGTGGATTACTGGTAGGAAAGCCTTGTTTAAGCCTGTAATTGTAATAATGTATTCGTTCTGATATTTTATTTTTATTTTTGTATTTATTTTTCTTTTTTAGTTTTATTTTTTCATATTTTCAATCTTTTAAGTATTGTTAAGTTCTAACAATATGTTTGTTCGATGTTCGAATCAGTTATGTATAAACGTACCTGAGAATGGTGTAGTAGAACACCGAAAGCTCTAGTACGATATATGTAAATAAAGCCTGTAATTGTAATAATGTATTCGTTCTGATATTTTATTTTTATTTTATTTTTGTATTTATTTTTCTTTTTTAGTTTTATTTTTTCAAATTTTCAATCTTTTAAGTATTTTAAAGCCTGTAATTGTAATAATGTATTCGTTCTGATATTTTATTTTTATTTTATTTTTGTGTTTATTTTTTGTTTTTAGTTTTATTTTTTCAAATTTTCAACTTTTTTAAATATTGTTAGTTAAGTTCTAAGAATATCTTTGTTCGATGTTCGAATCAGTTTTGTATAAAGGTACCTGAGAATGGTGTAGCAGAACACTGAAAGCTCTAGTACGATATACGTAAATATGTTTTTACCTGTAACTGCAAATAGTCCTGTTATTTAAGTCTTATTAAATATTAAAAGGTTTATAGCAGTTGTTTGAAGAGTTAATTAATAAATAAAAGATTTACTTATTTGAGTAACTTTGAAAAAAAGATGGTACAATGCATAGAAATAAAAATGCATGACACTGATCAGTGATATATAAATATGTTGTTTCTTTAAATGTCACATCTTTTCATAAGATGATAACTAGATCATATATGCAATTATTTATTCTTTTGTTTTGAATAATTTTTATTATTATAAAACTACAGCTTGCCTTACATATGACATTAAATTTGATTTTATATAAAATTCTAATGGAAATTATTTAAAAATCTGGCATTACAAAAAAATTTTTTAAAACAATTATTCTTGACAATTACAATGATGATAAGATTGTTGAATATAATACAACTGAAAAAACCATGGTTAGATAAAATTAAATAATTTATTGAATACTTTTTATATTTAGCCCATTTAGTAAACAAATTCCATGAATATCAAACAAATGATCTGTATGGAATATACAATGTATACTTCCTATTCCACTTATTATTTGGAATCAAATTTCAAAATCTATTTTTGAACTCATTTTCTTTTTAAGTCTTTTTTATTTATATTTTCAAATGTACTTTTTCAGATACTAACCCAAAACAATTAACTAGTTTTGAGAATACAGTTAAACCTCTTTAAGCCGCCACCATCGTGTATTAGATACAGTCAAACCTCTTTAAGCCGCCTCCATCGGTTCGAAATTCCTGGCGGTAAAGGAGGGTGGCGGTTTATGGAGGGTTTATGGTAACATGTAGTCAAACCTCTTTAAGCCGCCACCATCGGTTCAAAGGTCTTCTCTGGCTGTAAAGGAGAGTGGGTCTCGGCATTCCTGCTGAACCGCTCTTCCGATCTAGGAGGGTGGCGGTTTATGGAGGGTTAATGGTAACATGTGAGAAAACATGTATAGACTAGATGGACATTATTTTCATTTAATTAAAGGTGATCAGAAATAAATTGCTGAGTAGCAGAAGGAATTTTCTTTTTATATTCACAAATTACATTTAATTAAAGGTGATCAGAAATAAATTGCTGAGTAGCAGGATTTTCTAAAGGTGATCAGAAATAAATTGCTGAGTAGCAGAAGGATTTTTATTTCTATTTTCACAAATTAAAATCTTTTTGTGAACCTTTAACGTCGTTGTGCATTTTTCCCCGAGTAAGAAACAGCAACGATACTCACAACAGTTGATTTAAAAAAACATGGTTTAAACTGTTCTTCCGCAAAGTCGAGGTTATGGCTCTCCACTCTTCTATTTTAAGCGGTTATTTTATAAAAATCCATTTAAAGTTTTGGAGTAGCTCATTTTGAAAACAGGGATGTGAATAGTCACAGGTGAGATTATCATTTTGAAAACAGGGATGTGAATAGTCACAGGTGCGAGATTACAGTTTTTAAACGGTTATTTTGTAAAAATCCGTTTAAAGTTTTTGAATAGCTTTGAAAACAGGGATGTGAATAGTTACAGGTGCGAGATTACAGTCTAATTTTGTAAAAATCCGTTTAAAGTTTTGGAATAGCTCATTTTGAAAATATTTTGTAAAAATCCATTTAAAGTTTTGGAATAACTCATTTTGAAAACAGTTTGTAAAAATTTGTTTAAAGTTTTGGAATAGCTCATTTTGAAAACAGGAAATAGTCACAGGTGCGAGATTACAGTCTAATAAATGTTAACAGATAAATCAGATTACAGTCTAATAAATGTTAACAGATAAATTACTTAATTACCATCTTCTCTAGTGTTTCTATTTGTGTTGGTTGACCTTGCCGTTCGAATGTTTTGGTGTTTAAACAACTGATTTGTCTACTAATGAAATGGTTTTGCCTCCAGAATGAGTGGCGGTTGGCGATTAGTGAGGTGGCGGTTTTTAAACAACTGATTTGTCTACTAATGAAATGGTTTTGCCTTCAGAAATGAGTGGCGCAACTGATTTATCTACTAATGAAATGGTTTTGCCTCCAGAAATGAGTGATTTGTGTTGGTTGACCTTGCCATTCGATTGTTTTGGCGGTTTAAACATTGTTTTGTCTACTAATGAAATGGTTTTGTCTCCAGAAATGAGTGGCGGTTGACGATTGCGATTAGTGAGGTGGCGATTATAGAGGGTGAGTGGCGGTTGGCGATTAGTGAGGTGGCGGTTTATAGAGGGAATACAGAAATGAGTGGCGGTTGGCGATTAGTTAGGTGGCGGTTTATAGAGGGAATTTCGGAAATGGTTTTGCCTCCAGAAATGAGTGGCAGTTTATAGAGGGAATTTCAGTGGCGGTTGGCGATTAGTGAGGTGGCGGTTTATAGAGGGAATTTCATGTTAACATAAAGGAGGAGATTTGTTATTGGCTTTCATCAGGCAAATAACGAGGGTGACGGTTCATAGAGGGTCAACTTAAAGAGGTTTGACTGTATTTTACTTTATAATTATTCAATAAATTATACAGTAGAAGCTGCTTATTGTAATTGCGGATATTGTTATCAAAGTTTACAATCCCGAATCATCCATATTAAAATGCATTATAAAAACTCTGTTTATAGTAATCAAAATTTCAGTTATTTTCATCAAAATCAATACACCACTATAAAATACTGTGTTAAAAATTTAAAAAATATCGCATATAATACTAAAATATTAGTTAAATCTATTAAAATAAACATTATTTGTTAATTGTTCATTTATTGTTTACGTTTTACCAAAATTTAGGCAAAAAATCGAGAAATACGAAGGATAAAACACTTGTTCTCCATTTAAAATAATCAGATTTGACTTAAGTACACTGTTCTCCCATTTAAAATAATGCAGATTCGACTTAAGTGGAAAAATCTGATTTGTATACTTTTTAATTAATAAATATTAGATCAATGTAAGTTTTTGATTTAATAAGTTTATACAGAGAAATATGACTGCTTTTCAAAATGTAGTGCCTTTTAAGTGGTTTCACCGCATGTCTCGCCTTTACGAATGGCGCAGCGTTAATGTTTCCAGATCTGGTGATTTTTAATGTTATTTTTATGACAAAATATATAATTTAAAATTGCTGATATAGTGATTTAGCAACTTTATAATTGCCTTTATTGAAAAAAATAAAAATTTATTTTTTATATATTAATTTTCTTACTATTGCTCCAGTACTTTGTGATTTTCCATGAACTGGAATTGGCAACATTAACTATAAGTGTAAATCATTTCATTTCAACTTATTGGCTTAATTTATTACATAAAATAAAGTTCAACAAGTGTTCTTTGGTCTGTTATACAGCTATTATTATTATTAATGTTATCTTTTAATATAATTTTAATTTTTTTTTTCATTTTATATAGCCCCGCATCTATCATTTTCCTGTATCCATAGTTTCTTCAGGAATTCTGACAAAAATATTAAATCAGGTTACACTATATATATAACAGCATAAGTATATACTGAGCAAGAATATATACTGTATAATAAAAAAAATCGAAAAATGAACTTTTTTGACATGCACTGCTTGATGTTATCAGTCGGTTATTGTTATCAAAATAGATCTGTCCCAAAGTGATTCTAATAAGCAGCTTCTACTGTATATTCTAATGTAACCTGACTGGGGGAATATTATCAGATATCTGATGCCAAATTGATTCCTTTGGTGATGGTCTAAAATTAAACTGTAATTTTAATAATAATTTTAAACAAGGCTAGAATATCTCCAGTTGTGTTAATAATTATTTTAAATAATTATGGTCATCTTAGTCTAAATTTAAAAGAATTAATTATTAACACAATAGACTGTGGCACTATTGCTTTGATTTAAAATATTAAAATTACAGTTTAATTTTAAATTATCACACTAAAGATCAATTTGGCTTTGGATATTTAGTTTTAATAAATCATTTCTAAAATTTATGATATTCTTTTTAATTTATTTTTTCTTTTTAGATTAATGATACTACTTCATGTCCTAATATTGGATCAGAATATAAACGATCAAATCCATTTTGTTCTCCAAATATTGATGTGTCAAATTTTTTGAATTTAAATTCTCAATTCAATCATGATGATTTCTGTCTAGCATATATATTTACATACAGAGATTTTTCAGGAGGCACACTTGGCCTTGCCTGGGTAGCATCTGCATCAGGTAAGTGTAATATAAATTATTATGAACTAATTTAAATTATATTTTATTCAAAAAACAATCTTGAACAGTATAGTAAAATCACACTAAATACAGTTCTATGATAGAATACCAAGACTAGGATTATACTGATATAAGCAGATTTGCTGATTATCAATTCAAGTTCATTGGTTATCAATTCAAGTTTTGAATTTTGTGTTGACTAGGACTGTTATAGTGTCAGTTATAGTGTCCATTCCTGCAGAGATATAATGTGTTCAGTAATGAGTTCAAAAATTATTAGTCAATAAATTAATAGATATTCTATTAATTTTATTTTATGTAAATAAAAATGCTTATTTTTTATAAAAAATTACCAAAGTAACATATCCATAAATTTTAAATTACAATGAAACTACTAAAATTTGAATATAAAAAGTTTATTTCATAAATTATGTTCTAAATGTATTCTAAAAATTTAACATTGATATGCACTGTAACCCTGTTACAAGCAACCCCAAAGTGATGAACACTTATCTTTAATTAAAAGTTTTGGCACAAAATGGTTGGCCAGCCTATCTTCCCTATGTTAAAAATCACATTTATATTGAAAACTGCTATAACAAACAATTCCTATTTTACAAACTAATTTTACAACATGTAGCATGCCATCTATCTTTGATGTAACTGTTATGAGTGCACAAATTTGAATTCCTGTTCTGTAACCATCTGAAAGTATTGAATTTTGTGTTGGCTAGGACTGTTATAGTGTCAGTTATAGTGACCATTCCTGCTGAGAGTATAAATCAGGGGTGGGCAAACTTTTGGAAGAAAGGGCCATATTGCATCAAAGAAATATAGCCTAGGGCCGCACTTTCCCAGCGATCTCTATTCTTCACCATCTGACCCCCCTCCACTGGTGTGGATATAGACCGTCTTTGGAAGTGATTCTGCCGTTTAGCAATTTATCTGATTGGAAAGGGGCGTAAAACAAAATAGCAAAAAATCTCCCAAAATCCCACCTTCACCTAATAACTGTCTGAGGAGACAAAATTCTCATGGAAAATTATGTAGCCAAAATAGAAAGATCTTAAGGATCTTCATTTGTTGACTAACAAGTAAGATGATATAAAAGGGTGACATATTTAATTTTTTTAGTAGATCAGTATTTTCCATTTGATACTCAACTCCAGTGGACCAAACGAGTGCTCCACTCACTCTGCCAGAGGGTAAATATATACGAAAGAAAAATTAGAATTAAATTTAAATTTACTAAATTACCATATATACTTGAATATAAGCTGACTCCCCAACTTCAGAGGTAAAAATGGTAAACCCGTGTATAAGCCTACCCAGATTTTAGCGGTTAAAATCATAAAAATCCAATGTCCAATGCAAATATTGGATGATGGAAACTGATTTTGAAAAATTATTAGATCAAGCAGACCATCTCCAGTGCCAAAAAAGGATTTTGAAAAATTATTGGATCAAGCAGACCATCTCCAGCGCCAAAAAGAAGAAAACTCGAGTCTGATACTGACAAAAGTAAACCTACAAATATATTCAAATAGTGATACTGAAAAAAGTAAATCTACAAATATATCGCAAATATCAAATTTTCAATGGAATTTAACAAAGCTCTAATAGAAGTTGAACGTTTTGACAGAAAATCTAAATTAAATATTAGAGAGGCCATTTCTAAATATCCTGAAATTGTAAAAGATGCTGCACTTCTTGTTACAGCTCTGCCTCCAACACAGGTCAGTGTAGAGAGACAATTTTCCTCACTCCGTTTGATCAGAGCTGATCAGAGAACTGCAATGACATATGAACTTACTGAGGCTATTTTGTTTATTAAGAAGTAATCCTTAATTAATTTTGGTACTTGCCTATTTGGTATGTAATTAAAATTTAAAACTCTAAAAGGAAGCTTTTACTTTTTAATCCAGTGTTAATTTTATTTTAATAGGTTCATTTATACTAGTTAGACTTGGAATAGTTACTTAGAAATTATATTTAAAGTAATTTTGGCATGAATAAATGCTTCCAAGGGAAAAAATGTTTTTTATTATTCAAATTTCAACAGAAATAAAACAAATCGTGTAAAATTTTAGAAAGACATGCATTTCTCTTTTCAGTGTATTAAAGTTCCTAATTGTTATCTTCAGTTGTTGATTTTGTAAATTATAACAACATATATATCAGCCAAATTTTGGATAATATCTCTTAAAAATTGTAAGAAAGTATGGGCCTATCTAGTATCTATAGCCAAAGTGCTATAAAATTAATATAAAGTAGTCAGAAGAATCACTTGCAATAATAAAATACATTTACAATATTAACTTTAACTATGCAGGAGTCGGAGTCAGGCCTTACAAATTTTAGGGAGTCAGAGTCAAATTGTTTTTAAAAGGTGGAGTCGGACCTTACGAATTTTAGTCAGAGTCGGATCATTTGCTATCCGATTCTGCAACCCTGCCTTTGATAGGCACTGCTTGTATCTACTAACACTTTTTGTAGCTAAAAGTAAAGAAAATACCATGTAAAAACAAAAGTAGAATGCTTAAGTTATTTTTATATATCTAAGTTTTTAGCATCCACCAGATGGCCTGATAAAGTAGCTGTGTTTATCACTTTAGGGATCTGAATTCAATTCTAAGTCCCATATATACAGTTTTTCAGGAAAAGTCTGGGCCTGGAAAGCCCATTGAACTCTGAACTCTATCCTCCAATTTTCTGGTTGATCCATTATGGATGTTGTATAACCTATGGTGGGCTCTAAAAATGGTCACTGGCAAAAGTATATCATGTGATTTGATTGCTTAATTCAAATTAGCCTACCAAAGTCACTAGAAAAATAAGCAATTTTTTTTTAATGCCACCTCCCAATCATTGACTGATTATTACAAAATGGAGTTCACTTCAGCCCAACTATAATCTGCTTTCATCTGTAGTATGGTAAAGTCTTGTTGATCCTAATCAACATCTGGACTAGATCCATCAAAAATTTCTCAATGCATGGAATTTGGATAAATGAATTAATCATTAATTTATTAATGAATTAGAATGATTTATATATATGATTTCATTACAGACATTTCAGGAAATATTTTTAAATTTAAATGAAATGATTAATTTTTATAAAAAAACATTGAAAACCAGCAGGAGCACCATTTTTTCTTTTATATTATATTCTACTTTCCTTTTTATTGAAAACTAAGCAGCTGGGCATCCCAGTACTTACTAAAAGCCACCCATACTCATGGTAACAGTGGGCAACCAGATGAAGGACAAGATTGATTAGGCAAGCCATCTACAAATCTGGAGATTAGAGACCCTAAATTAAATATAAATACTCCATAGTGATAACATAATATACTTCCATCCTTGTGTCTACGTGGCCATCTGGTTGATAAGTTGCCATTATTGCAAAATCATTGATGGTAGTATTTTAAGTAGAGATTTTTATCATAAATAATCACCATTGTAAGTATGGATTATTGTATCTCAAACCATTATAAGGCAGGGAATTCTTGAATAACTATTTACTTGTATCTTAAATGAAATTATATATTTTCTTTTTCAAAATATTGCAATATTGCTATGAAACATTTTAAAATTTTTGCATCATTACATTAATAAATTTTTTCCATTCATTCATTTTTATAAAAAATAAATCATAAGATTATAAAAATTTGATGATGATTTGTTTAATAATACAATTTTTAGTTAAGAACCATTTGTTAAACTGACTAGACTATATACATGTAATTCTCCCCAATTAATATGCCAAAGGTAGCTATAACAAAACTAGTTTTGCCTATTTTGTTTTCAATCAATACTAGTCTGACATATTCAAAACTAATTTTTCTAATTAGTTGAAGTTAAAACTTATATCAAACGACTGCTATTTGTTGAAATTTAAGTTTCTTTCAGCAATCAATTTTAAGTAAAATTAGTTTTTTCATAAATCTAAATTATTTGTTACTATTTGTTGAAATTTAACCCATTCACTGCCATTTTGGATTATAGTTCTTTCAAGCTGGAGCATTTTTCTTTTCACAATATTTTTAAATTATTCATAGTTTACTGCAATCTGATTACTACCTCTTTTTATTTAGACTATTTATTTTTTAATTTTAACAAAAATTTTTTTCGTATTATTTAATCAACACAGTCTATAAAAATGAACTTTTTAATAAATAATATATACAAAAAAATAAATTATTTTTCATTATATATAAATATTCACTATAGAATAGAAACTATTAAATTATTTATTAACTTAAATTAAAATTTCTTTGATAAATCGAAGTTTTTTACAGAGATTGTATTTCTATTATTTTTAACATAAATAAATAAAATAAAAAATTAATTTATATCCGATAAAAATAATTATATTGAGTAGAATTTATAAAAATCAATAATAATGCATAAAAATTGAAATAAATATAAGTGATTAAATTTATTCAAACATCATTAGGCTTACCATCATTTGGCATTCTCGTATCATAGGGTGTGGTCGCGATCAGGTTAAATTATTTTCAACAAATAGCACAAATAGTTTAGACTATGAAAAACTAATTTTGCTTAAAATTGGTTTTGCCTTTAGCATATATAATGAATTCAATACTTTGATTTTAATTCTTGAGTTATGTTTTAATTTACAAACAAAAAATATGTTATATTCAAACTAAAGGAACAAATGTTTTTTTAAAACACAAATAAATACCTTTATTCGTTGTACAACAAATTTAATGCCACGATAGCCATCAAAATCAGTATTTTCATATATATAATTAACTGCTTTTACATGCTGTGAAATTAGTGATGATATTTCTTCTCGTGCACTGCTCTCAGAAGGTTCATATGATCGAATATGCTTCCAGAGGAAAGTGTCTGTTTGTATGTATAATGTACAAGTCCTTTTTTCAATTAAAGGTTCCTTTTGTAATGGTGGTAAATTTTGAGCTTCTCTTGTATAAATATAATGAGGCAAATCTTTGGCTATTGTTGATCGTTCTTTTCGATCACGTAAAATAGTTTTACTTGTCTAGAGAGTAAATAATAAGAAATTTAAATATATAAACTTTTACATATTAATATCTAAAACTATAAATAAATTTTACCTTTTCCTTATGTGAAAACTCTCGGGTATCTGCAGAATTGCTGATTTCTTGCATCCACTGTAACACTTCTTCTGTTATACCACATCCACCTAAATGATTCTCTCTTTTTTCTGCATGTGGATCTTTGACATCTTCTGATGAATAAATAACAGAATGAAATGGCTGAGGATTTTTTATAAAATATTTGTGTGCTCGTTCTACATAGAAAATTTTATCTGGAGTATGAATTTTTCCTTCAAATATACCATTTCTTATTGAACCATAAATAGATGATTCAGATTCATCTGTTAAAATGAAATTATCAATTTAATAAATTCATTGTTAAACATTAACAATTAATAAATAAAATTATTACCTAATAAGTGTCCACTATATAAATGAGACATATCAATATTATTAACACCAGTTGAAGTTTCTATACTGAGATCTTTTGCAAAGGCAGAAGTATCTCTTTTCAACCTAAGATTGAAATGTCTTCAAAAAAACAAAAGTATTTTTAGTTTTATTAAAATAATAATTAGATTTAATTTATAATTTTAAAATAAGATTAAGATATTTCATATTAATTAAAATAAAGAAATTTTATAAATCTACCTCCCATGTGCTTGAAAATTGATATTAATTATGGAACTATATGTTGATCTTTTGGCACGCAGATGACTTTGATGCACTATTTCATGATTATATGTCAATGGTTCATAGTAACTGATGTATTCACTAAGTTTCTCTAATTAAAATAATAAATATTTTAAAAATATTTTTAATTTTGATTTAGTTTCAATTAAAATTTCAATAAAAACAAAACAAAATTAAAATTCTTAAATCTATCATATTTAAATATTTTATATATATAAAATCCCAAAATTGTTTGTCTTTTTAATTTTAAATTCAGCTTATAACTTTAAAATGTTTTTAAATACTATAATTACAGTTTCTAGTACTATTTGCAGTAATTAAGCATTCCTATATTAAACTTTAATATCAAAAACATTTCTGATATTAAAGTTTTATTTAATATAGAAATGTTTAATTACTGCAAATAGCACTAGAAACTGTAGTTATATTTGTCTATTATTTTGTAACACTAGTCTTATTGGATATTATTATGCTGTATTACCTTGTATGAATCACGAGCAAATATAAAATAAAATAGATATGACTACTAAACAGATAACAGTCAATAAATGTTTTTCCCTTTTAAATAAATATTTTATATATAATTTAAATATGGTAGTTCACAATAAGTTTACAAAAAAGCTCAGGATTGCAGAAGTTATTTATTTGACTAATGTTTTCAACTGTCCTTTGAGACCATCATCACATCTAAATACAACCAGTTACAAAACAAAATGTAAATTTATAAGATGGAATCAAACTTTTACAAATCTACAGTATGTAAATATAACAATTCATTTCTGGCATAAAACTTTCCAAATAATCTTGCAAATAATTTTTAGAATTTAAATTAATTATTCTTAACAACTATAAAAATCTCTATATCATTATCTAAATATTAATGATTGGACTATAATTTTTAATTAATTTTATATAATGAGAAATCTCATCTTGACTTTAAATCAAACTGGAGACCACTAGCATAATATAGCATTATTATATCAATTTGATATAGAGTTGCTTATTTGACATTACATAACTTCATCCCACTTTTTACTTAATCATGAATAACTCAACAAACACCAAAAGTGGAAATTATACTTTAATAGAATTGAAGAACTTTTGGCTTTATTAAGCCATTTTCAGCAAATGATGGCTTAATAAAGCTGAAAGTTCTTCAATTCTATTAAAGTATAATTTCCACTTTTGGTGTTTGTTGAGTTATTCATGATTGCTGATTTGTAGTAGTTCAATTCAAAAATATTGCATTCTCTCACAGGCAGACATATGACCAAAATTAGAGTTTTTTTCATAAATAAGCTTGAGCTTTTTCTTAAAATTTTTTTATATTACTTAATGATATTTATTGAGGAACAGAAAATTACTTTATGATATGCAGATGCCAGAATAGATATTGTGTAATTATACCATAATTTAAATCATTATAAATAAAGTGATTGTAAGTTTTTTTATTACCAAAAAGTTGTTGCAATTATGATGGTAATCGTTGGACAATGATATGCAGATGCCAGAATAGATATTGTGTAATTATACCATAATTTAAATCATTATAAATGAAGTGATTGTAAGTTTTTTTATTACCAAAAAGTTGTTGTAATTATGATGGTAATCATTGGACAACAGAATCTGTAATAAACTCTACAAATCTATGATATCAAGTCTAGCATTAAAAATTAAACTACTGTAGAAACAGAATCACCCATAACTCTTTGAAAATAAATTCTACCAAAACTCCATCCAATCAAAAATCATGTTAATATGCTGTATTATTTAATTTTTTCAATTTATAATTTGATGAAATGATAAATTGCAGACAGAAGTAAGAATAAATCATTGAATATCAGACCAGATGTGAAATAATATTAAATAAAAGTAAACAACAAGCCAAATAAGTAAGATAAATCGTTTATTCAAAAACGTTTTCGGCTATCCACCTAGCCTGTGTCAGTTGTAATACAACTGAGGCAGGCTACATGGATAACCGAAAACATTGGAAATTCCTCAGAATTTGTCGTTGTTTCCCATTCACGTTTTGTAACATGATCTAATTTCTGCGTAATAATGCTAACAAGAATTGTGTTCCAATCGTGAACAGTTTGGCCAAGGGCTTCTAATGCTAAGATATGTGTGGAGAATTCGTCCAGTAATTTACGTAGTTCCAATGAAGACTCAAATTTTACAAGAGGAAGATTTAAAAGCCCGTTAATATGGTTATTAATAAGCAATCTTTTGTTATCATATCTTTCACACAGAAGTTCCCAAGCTATCTTAAAATTAACCTCAGTCATTTTTAAAGATTGAATTTTTTGTGCTGCTTGGCCTGATAAGCTTGATTTTAGATAGTGAAGTTTCTGCACATCAGTTAATTTGGAATTGGAATGTATTAATGAGATAAATATATCTTTAAATTCGACCCATGTGTCATATTGTCCAGAGAATCGCGGTAGTTGCATTTTTGGTAACTGCAGCGCAATAACCTCCTTATTGTCAGTTAC
>AYEL01070800.1:0-71919 GCA_000484575.1 Olivierus martensii | reverse complement strand
GAATATGGAGGGTGAATGAGAACTTCCCAGCCGAACTCCTTTAACTTCTGTTGAGTCATCATCGCTACATGCGGCCTAGCATTATCGTAGTGGAAAATAGCGCCTTTTCTGTTCGCTAGTGATGGTCGTTTTTCCACAATTGCCTTTCTTAAATTGTCCAGTTGACTACAATATTTGTCTGCATTGATAGTTTCCTTGTTTTTTAACAGCTCGTAAAAAATTATGCCTTTAAAATCCCACCAAACACTGAGCATGACCTTTTGTTGGTGAATGTTTGGCTTTAGTATTGGAAGTGCAGGAAAATTTGGTTTAGACCAATATTTTTTCTCTCCACATTGTCATATAGGATTCACTTTTCATCTCCAGTCACAATTCTTTCTAAAAACGGCTCAAACTTAAGACGGCCCAGCAAAGAAACGGACGCTGCAACTCTTCCAATATATATATTCATATATTATTTTTAAATATTTTAAAAATAATACAACAGAACATTCCTGTTAAATTTTTTTTCTATATTAATTACTTTAAAAGTTAATAGTAAAGTATACATTCAGATAGCAGAGATATTAAAACTTTCATTTTCTTTATCTGTGAAAAATGGCAAGGTTGTAAGCAGGGAAAAATATCGGGTTGAAAAAGTCAAGTTCAAATGAAATTGACTTTTTTAAATATAAGACAATCAGATTTATAAAATGATATATAACATTAAATGGACAACATTAATAAATACTTGCATGGTTTCAACCTATATGGTTTCAGAAATATGCAGATGTTTCTTTTAATTTTTATTAAATTTTTATAAAATGATGATAAAAAATTTATTAAACAATTTACATTTTTGCAAAAATGTCACTTATGACATTAAATTTTCTCATCTATGGTTAAAGTGTGCTCATAAATTTCATTTGACCATTCTGTTTACTAATGTGCCTATCCATGTAGCTCTCATCTGTTCTTGTCTTATTATTACTTGTCCTAAATTTGTATTCTTTTACACTTTCAATTGTTTGACTTCTGTCATAACTGGTTGTGGGTTTATTTCTATGTTGAACATTTTCTTTTGTTTTCTCATAATTTATTTGTAGTCCTATTTTCTCTCTTTCTATCTTCAGGTCACTTAGCATTTTCTATACTTCATTCAGTGTTTGGTTAAATAGCACTATCATCTGCAAATCTTAGGTGGTTGAGATACTCTATGTTGATGTTTATTTGTTTGTGTCCAATCCATTTATTCATCAGAATATTTCTTAGGCTGTGAATAGTCTTGGTGTTAGACTATCTCCTCAATGAACTCCTAGTTGGATTTTTATTTTCTTACTATATTTGTGTAATTTTATTATGGGTGTTGCTTCCTTGTAGATGATATGCAGTAATTCTATGTATTGGTAGTCCATTCCCTAGTTACTTAATGTGTTGGCATTGCCTCTGTAGTTGAATGCTTTCTCATAGTCTATGAATGTCATACAGAGTGGGATGTGCTATTCCTTTCTTTTTTTTCAGTTAATTGACAATGTATATGTGATCCATTGACAAATAACCTTTTTTGAAATCTAGCTTGTTCTCTTGGTTGGCTTGAATTCAGTACTTGTTTCATTCTTCTTGTGAGGATGTTGTAAATACTTTATATATTGTCGATAATAGACTGAAAAGCCTGTAGTTTCTCAGATCCCCTTTATTTTCCACTTTTTGAATTGGCACTATGATTGCATTTTTCCAGCTGATATCTGTCCTGTTTACATGCAGTTGGAGAATATCCTGGCAAGTAGCTTGTATATTGATACTTCTCCTTCCTTTAGGAGTTTGATGTTGATGATGTCTTTCCTGGGTTTTTCTGTACTTCATTTTTTTAACTGCTTTCTCTACTTGTTGTAATGATATTGCTGGGATGTCTTATATATTTGCTGGTCTTAGTCTTGTTTGTGTTGATTGGTCTCTTGGTTTATATAATTCCTTGTACAAGATTGCTGCTTTTTCTATTGTACTATCTTAGTTAGCGATAAGTTCTCCACTATCTTCTTTGGTTGAATTTAGTTGGTGTTTGTTGATCATTATACCTCTCCATGCTGATCAGAAGCTACTGCTGTTCTTGATGGTTGTTTGAATCCTTTCTACATTGAATCTCCTTATATCTTCTCCAATTTTGTATTATTTTGCATATTTCTCTATACTATAGCTGGTCAGTATCAGATCTGATCTTCATTGTCCTTCTCTTTTTGATCAACTCTTATGTTTTGTCAGATATTTTTTTGACTGGAATTTTTGGTTGAATTTCTACAGTCTCTTCTACATTGTCTCTGATGATTATCACTATCTCATTGAATGCCTTCAATAAATCACTTTCCTATTCTGCAAACACTTGGAATCTGTTTTGCAATATTAGGCTGTATTCCTCCTCCTTGATCTTAAGCTCTCCCATGTTGATCTTTTGTCCTGTGTTGTATTAATCATCTTTCACTGAATATCCAGTTTGACTTTGACATGAATTAGTCAGTGAACACTACCAATATTGACAAAGTAACTAACGATAATACTACACTGCCTTGATAATAAGATCAAGGCAGTGTAGTATTATCCTCAGCTACAAACTCATTATAATTGGAATGTATAAAATTTGATTTTATAATGAGTTTGTAGCTGAGGAGGATTCCAATAAAGAATCGAAAGCGCTTATACCATGTTAACTAGTGTGTTAAATTTTTGTGAAAGTTCCTGCCTTTAGTGCTAGTATGATTATTAGATACCAATATTGAACTGGTTAAAACATCTTTAATTGTACAGTTGTTGTTAGTCAGGATGAAATCAATCTCATTCTTGCTCTGTTCATTGGGGCTAATCAATGTTTATTTTTGTTAATCTTTCTTGTTTGAAGAAGGTGTTCATAATCTTCATATTGGCATGAGTTGCAAGTTCTACTAATCTCGTGCCTCTCTTGTTTCATATGCCAATGCCATGCTTTCTCATACATTGTTCATCCTGGTATCTTCAAGAAGATACTGGAATGAACAATGTATCATGTATGTGTGTTACTGTTATTATTTAAATAGTAATTGTATATTAGTTCACACATTAAATATGTAATAAAGTGAATAATTTGATATGAAAATAAATCAAAAGTTCACAAAGCAAAGAAAGTATGATATTCAGCCCTAATAGAAAACTAATTGTAACTGAATGACATTTATGTAAAAATCCCCTCATTCTAATTTGTTAAATATTTTCAAGACAACAAAACAGAGGTGTGTTAGAAAAATAAACAAAATATTATTAAGGAAATGGCTGATGCCATTATTTGATAGAATGATACAAATGAGCAAAACAGAAAATTTCTTTTGAATAAAATAAAATAAGCCAAAATTCATAAATGGAAATTAAAAATGTTTTCTTATAAAATTTAAAAATTTTTCCATAATAATTAAAAATAGTATTTTCATGAAAGAAAATGAAAATATACAGAATTAAATTTTTTTATTGGGAAAAAACTGATCTGTTTACAGAACTGGAAAATAATGTAAAGAAGATATCATAGATAAGTCAGATATGAGTTGTTCACACTCCAAATCAATTAACTCCACTTTTGAACTATTTTATATTTTAGTGTCAATGCACTTGATTGACTCTTAACAATTTATATTCAAAATAAATTTCCTTAATAATTAGGCTTAACACCACTAAATGACAAAAAATTTTGGCTATGGAATAATAATTATTATATTTCAAAAACCAATGCGATTAACTCCATATTCTAATGTAAATCATTGCAATAATGCAATTCAAACGTTTATAAGTGCTGTATTATGCCTATGAAATTTTTTGAGTTTACCCTTCAAAGTTAGAATTACATTTTTATATCTTTTAAAATCTCTAAATTGGAAGGGTCAATAGAGGGATGTACAGGAAAATTGTGAAATTGCTTACATGAGTCTTGATAAATCAGTTTTTATTGAATAAATTAGAATTACATTTTTATATCTTTTAAAATCTCTAAATTGGAAGGGTCAATAGAGGGATGCACAGGAAAATTGTGAAATTGCCTACATGAAAGTCTTGATAAATCAGTTTTTATTGAATAATTTTTTTTTTAAATTTTTATTCAATAAATTTAGTCATCTAGGATACAAAAATAAGAATTTAGTTAAGTAATTTTTTTAATACAATGGTATATATTAGATAATAATGACAAACTGTTTAGTGTTGTCTTGTCAATCTGTTACTGTTATATATGAATATTAATAGAATAATGCCTTTGTAATATAAATTTATTATATTACACAAAGTAAAAGATGATTAAATACAAAAGTAAGGCAGAATATATGGATACTCTACTGCAACTAAAGCTTGGTTCCCACTAGCATGGAACTGCAGAAAAAAATACATGCATAACAAAAGCAGCACAGTTTTGATGTCATACCACAATATAAAAACATTACTGTTCAGAGTCTAGATCAGGACTGTCCAAGTATAATGAACCCGAGGGCCATAGCCATAATTTACTAGAGATATGGAGGGCCGCAGTTTCAAAAAAGGGGAAGGGCTTTGGTACTCGATACACTATTGTCTCAACAAACGGAATGCATAAATATAATGCTTTTTGGACACCAATTTTATTTCCAGATTAGCAAACTTTATTACAAAATTATATTTACCAGATTGCATCCAATAAATATGAACGCATAAATATAACGCTATTTGGAAACCAATTTTATTTCCAGATTAACAAACCTTATTACAAAATTATATTTACCAGATTGCATCCAATAAACATGTTAATAAAAGGTCATAAAATACAAACAGTTAAAAAATATAAAAATAGTATGTTGTATCTATTTAATGTGATAAATGAGGGTGGGCAGTAGCATTTACCAGAGCTGGATATTCACATCTATTCCTGTTGTAGCTATCTACAGAATATGTTAAAGAAGAATCTCAATGCAGGTTCTGAATCGATTCTTAACTATCTTCCTGTTAGAAAAAGCACTTTCATAGAAATAAGTACTACCAAATGTTAATATTACTTTCCAACCAAAATCACAAAAGTTAGGAATACGTTCGTTAAACAAAGCAGTTTACCCATGTGATTTGTTATGAAAAAGTCATTTTCCCACCGCTCCTGATATACTGGATTTTCATTTTCTATTTTACTTTTTTTTCATTCATTTCACAAATACAATGAACTCATGGTAAAATAAAAATAAAATTGAATTAAACAGTAAAATAAAATCAAAACAGAATCTCACAACAACGGTCACACAACCACTGAAATGGTGATGTTAGAAATAAAAAAATAACTAAAAACAGTCACAATTCAAACTATAAACTGAAATAGCTAAAACTAAAATTGACGTGATTGAAAGTCTTATAAAAAGTGTGATGTCATTGATAGCTTGTTGATCATCAAATAATTTCTAATAATTAAGAACAATTAATTAGTTGAATAATTCAATTTTAGGATTCTTTTTATTAATCTCTTAAAAAAAGTAATTAATAAAAGTGGAAAGATTCAATTTTAGGATTCTTTTTATTAATCTCTTAAAAAAAGTAATAAAAGTGGAAAAACATTAAAAACTAATATTATTTCACAAATCATGAAAGCCTTGCAGGCCGCCTTTTGGACAGCCCTGGTCTAGATGGATTCAATTTTTTTGCAATAGTAAAATCCATAAAGGTAATGTCAACCAATGAAATCCATGCTTTTGTGACATTGAATTGTTGAAAACCTTAACTGAATCAATATGCCATGAATCTCTATTATTAAAGTTAAATCTCATAGCCTTATTGAAATTTGCATTGAAACCTTGTTTGTATTTCTTCTTATAGCCTAAATACCTTTGATCCAACATTTTCTCGATTTTATTTCAATTTCCTCATTTACTGCAGCTGTTAACATCATTTTGCAAACAGTGAGTGCCTTTCATTGCTTAGAGTCCATTTTGTTTTACATGAAAGGAATCATGGGAATGGCATTAAGAATCTTGGGGTAAGCACAGCTCTAGCTTACCACGACTGTGGGAACCTGTAAGCAGAATTAGCCCCATGTTTATCCAAGGTAGTTTTGACTGTTCTGCTTTTAGTGGCAGATAGTGGGAACCAACCTTAACTCTTTGGGCCGATTGTTTAAACGGAGTTTCTATAGTCCACGGTTTACAGCAAAAACCGGGTCTAGACAGCATTCAGATAAATTGCGGTTTTACGAGCATTGCAAAGACCTTGACTATACCGGTCAACGGCTAAACCTTGGCTGTTACTACAGTTCCTACGCACCCCCATCGTTTGAAAATTTTCAGCTAATCAGTATCTCGGGCTGTATCGATGATGTCAATAATATGGGGGAAGTTCGAAGTAAAGAAATGAAGAATGCTTTAAATTACACTTAAAACATTTAATATATTCTTTAAATGATATTTCATTCAATAATAATTCAAATTAAATATAAAGAATTCTCAAAAAACTATGAAAATTTAATGCATGTGCAAGAAGACGCAGTCTAGATTCTAAATCTGGTTAGTGGCTGGTCTAGAAATATACTTTAGAAACCGGTTTTCTAGACCTCATCTGATCCGTGTCTGCTAAGATGCTTCGTTTATGCAATGCAAATTTTCTAAAACCGTGGTTCAGACTGCGGCTGAGGTCTAGAACTCGTTTAAACAATTGGTCTTGTGTTTGGCCTCATTCTTGCACTGCTCTCACATTGTCTAGCAATCAAAGTTTTGTTTAACATTTGAAATATATACTGTATTAACTTAATTTAAAAAATATTTTGAAGATTGAATTTGATGGTTAAAGCAAGATCAGATAAGAGGGAGTCTACTATAGTATACTCCCTCTGATCTGGTATGGTATATAGTACAGTATACCAATAAATATTTATTGATAAACTAAAAAATAGATTCTTTTATTAAAATGTTTATTCTTTATATATTATTTTAACAGTACAGAACAAATAAAGGCATATTAAATGAAAATAATAAGTTTAATGCCACAGAAGTATTATTAACAAAAAACTTATTATTCTATAAAAAAATAGTAGTAAAAGAGAAGTTATTAAAATTATTTTCATAATTTATCTATCTCTCATTATTTCTTTTATTTTTATCTTTTTTAATTATCCTTTTCTAAATAATGTTTCTTCTTTTTATAAAAAAATATTTTATAAAAGATTAAAAAATTATTTACAATCTTAGCAAAATCCTATTTTATATTTTAATGAAACCTTTAACTTTTTAGTATATAATATTAGCACTTAAAAGTAAAATGATATAAAATTATTCATGCAACTTATTTATATAGAAAAGCCAATTATTCTGTTTTGTAATCCTTACTATCAGGTACAAAACAATTTCAGTTTTGCCCAAGAAATGAAATACAAGATTTGTATTGTTTGATACTAAATGAACTTCATTTAGTATCAAACAATATAATATATCTATTATATATAGTGATAACCACAATAATTACAGTATATTTTCAATTACCCAGGATTGGATTATCCAGATTCTGAATTAACTACAGTAAAATCCAAAAATGATATTTAATTATCAATGTTTTATATCAGATGCACTATTTGAAAGATTTTAAATGACCCAGATTCATTTCTTTATTATATCTTAGATAATTAACAATCAAAATTAGAGTCAAATTATAAATAATGTAATATTTTACTGATGCGAATAAAAACATTTATATTCTTTTTCAATAAATAACAGAACACTTGAATATATGCAAACCAATTAATTCCAAATATAGAGGTTCTACTGTATAGTTAAATGTTAGCTATCAAAGAATAGTCTTACAAGATTTGAATTAAAGCCAGTTGTATTTCACAGCACCTAAAAACATCCTCCAAAACTTTACAAACTTTTTGGCCAACCCAATATTATAACAAGAATGCAAACAATTTGTATTTTCAGAAATATAAATTAAACTATACCAACTTTTCATTCTGCTTTTTATCCAAAAATAAAGAAAAAACTTTCATCCTGCTTAAGCATTTAAATAGGTTAAAAATTTTTTCTTTATTTTCAAATCATGCTTAAGTGTTGTTTTGTTTGAGTTATTTTTTAAAAAAGGCAGAAAAATGAATACAGTTAATATATATATCAATTAATGATATTTAATTTTATCTGTCAATGAACAAGATATTAAAAGAATATTTACCTTTTTATATCACTGACATCTGTAGGTTCAGGTTCAAGTAACTCTGGTGCTAATTTGATATCTTCTACCTTCCTTAGAAGATCATAAAGTGGTTCTATTTGATCATTGAATCTTGCTAATAAAAGTCTAGAATCTTGTTTAGGTAAGGCTGTTTGATCTTCATCAACTAGAGCATTACAATAACTACAATGAAATTCACCAGTTTCAAAATCTATAAGCTGATCAGCTTCTAAATCAGTAAAAGTTTTTTCACATGATGTACATTTAAAAGAAGCACGACTGGTGGAATCTCTTTCTTCTGTCTCTATTTTGCGCCGCATATGATCCAGTTTATATTTTACTACATTTACAAATACCTATATAAAAAAATATTTATATTTATTGATTATTCATAATTTTTATATGAAATATTTTTAAAAGAAAGAATATTTTTTCTGTGAGAATAAAATAATTTGATTTATTCTCACAGAATTAGATTGATTATTATAGAAAATAATCAGATTGAAAAAAATTGTCTAAGAAACTAAATTTTAATTTTAGAAAAATAATTTTGTATATTGGATATTTGCAAATAAATCTTTCAACTCTTCCAGAACCTTATTTGTTGTAAATGAATAGTATCAGATATGATTATTGACATATCATAAAATTATAATCTATAAATTTTAAGTATAGATTAAAGATGGCATATCAGAAAGCATTTTATGAAAATAAAGAATCAAAAATACAATAAACTCCCAATTATCTGAAGTTGGATTATCCAGGATGTGGATTAACTGAAGGTAATCTGTAACTTAAAAGTGATGGTTAATTATCAATATTTATCTTAGATGCACTATCTGAAAGATTTTTAAATGTCCTAAATTAATTTTTTTATCTTAAACAATCAATGATAAAAATTAGAATCAAATTAAAATTTCAAATATTGTAATAATTTCTTGCTGAATATAAATCAATTTGTTGTTTCCTTTTTCAATATATTATAGAACATTATGTATGTATGTATGTATGTATGCATGTATGCAATTTATTTATTTTTTAATATTAAATGCATATTGTCCATAATTCTGATTTTTTTAAATGAATATTTTACTGATTATCTTGAGTAATTCAGTTCCCAGCTATCACAGTTAGTTAGAGAGAATACTATATGAATTTAATATTTAAAACTTCAAATTTTATCATCATTCAAAATTTTACTAACAAAACCATTACTAGGCATTTCCAAACAATATAAATCACAGTTTTAGTATTTATTTTTATATAACAATAACTATATAAAAAATTTACTTATGAAATTTAAAATCATTGCTATAATTTTAATATACAGCTTAGTACTTAATTTTATTTAATAATGCTAAAACTAATGTTATGATATTGTGCAAAATTAAAGTACTACATAAAATTAGTGACTTGAATCAGCTGGATCTAAAAGATTCAAGTTTTTTCACAAATAAACAAATAGTTGTAACTTAAGCTTTTGGTGTTTTGAAAGTTTTAAATTTGTCCCTTAAGAGAATTTTTAAATTGGTAGACATTATTTATTAAGTAACAGAAAATTATTTCATGAAATGTATGTATCAAAAGAGAGATTACAAAATTTTTGCTGTTTATTTTTTTAAATTATATACTATAGTTGTTTTTATAACTTTAACAATAGATATGGATGACCAAATTTGTGCAAACTCAATGATACCAAATCAGTTTTCCAATATTTGCAATTAAGCTACTGTAGAAACAGAAGAAAGAGAATAGTCTGAGAAAGACTCTGTTTTAGAGATGAATGCTCTTATTTGCCAACTCTTGAGACTAATTGATTTGTGATCTTTGCAATTGTGAACTTACTTTGAACACATTTTAGTAGAGTTGTCTTCACTTATTTTGCTGTTAAATGTTTAAAGTTTTTTAATCATTCTTTAAAATTTTATTTGGAAAGGATTTTAATTATTATTGCCTTTCTTATCTAATGTTTTAGGTATAATTTTTCTTTTACGTGAATTATGAGTTTTTACACTATTTTTACAAATTAATTTTTTTACATTTATGACTTTTAATGGAATTTATGCTATTAATTGTTGTTCTCTTTGGTTTTAATTATTTTTTTTAAATTTTTGATTATTATTGGATATTATATACTAGACTTTTTTATTTTCTACTACTGTCTATTACATATTTTTTTTTTTTTATGAACATTGTATTTGGTGCAGTTTGGCCCAGATGATCATGACACCAAAATAAATCACAAACTGTTCATTATAACCATAATAAGTTGTCCAGTGATTAATAGACTTTCAAGTACAATGAATTAATAAATAATATTTATCAAAAAATCTCAGGAATTCAAGTTGTCTAGAACTTTTTCTAAATAACAATTGAAAACACTTAGGTTTCATTAACTTTAAGACTGCACTATATAATAAATTATAAAATGATTTAAAAAACATTTTGATTACCAAATTTTTTTATATAATGTAAAATTTAAAAATCAACTTTATGTAAGTCAAGGATAGCTGTAATAATATAAATACTAAATTTTAGATAAAATGAATTTAAAAATTTAAGCAGTCCCAAATTTATTCATTCTCATTCATGAAAAGAATAGAAATAATTTGTTTGTTATATTTAATAAATCACTTTATTAGATTTGGTTATGCTATTTAAATAATCTGATTCTCTATTATTCACATTATGTTATTTTATTTTTATAATTATTATTTTTATCAAAATTTACACAAACATTATAATGCATTTGTTAACACTTTTATGAATTTTATATAGCAAATGTATGAATCAACATATATGTTTTAAAAATCTGTTTTCTACATAAATTCTATCCATATTTTAGCTTAACAATTAGAAAAAAATTAACTTTTGACAAAATAATTGTATGTAGGAATTGCAGAAAAAAGGTAAATTTTGTTATTTTCATGTAGAATTGTATATATTTTATTGGTAGATGATTCGGCAATTTATTGCTGAATCATGTATCTATAAAATCGAGACATATCATTTGAATGTTGTATTTGGATCCTATAAAATTATAAACATATTATAATAAGGCAAATATTGACATAATAACTTTTCTGTAAAAATTTTAATCTTACAATAACGTTATTTTTATTAAATATACAATCAGATTATCCCATAAATACTTTTATATCTTTTCGATAACAATGCCATAGCAAAGAAAATGATTCCCAAACTGCAAAAGGTCGCATGACTACATCATCATCAAATGTTTTTATTAATAAAAACACGTAGCTGGAGTATCATATCTCATAATCAGAAATTAAAATTTTTTAAATATTTCACTTGTAATTTATTTCTTAATAACAATTTAATCGAAAGTAAATGAAATAATACTGTAAAAACATTTTTGGATCCAATAATTGATAACGTTATATAAAATACATAATAATTGGATAAAACTATCGTTGTAGACTATTGTTTACATCTGAGACAATGTGCTGTTTGGTAAATATAAACCGCACAAGGTGAAACATTTTTCTGTTTCGTAAATCACAATTTTGCATTCTATTTATAAGTGAACTGCATGTAAGCAAATAAATTTCTAGCTGTTTAGATTACAAGTAACGAATATCCTGTAAACTAAATGATAGAGTTAATCTAGAGGTCATCGTCTTACTCACACGATATTTCCCTTCAATACATAGTAGTTAAAAAAAAAAATAGACTTTTAAAATCCAACCTCACCCATGTAATTAGAAAACACAAGCTTATACATGTTAAGACTAACTTTAGGCTTAAAGTAATCCGGAAATGTTACTTACCGCTTCTGCTTTTAATCGTAAAACATAAAAGTATAACTAAGCACAACTTCATTTGTATCATTTCTCATTGATTTTGGTGTAATTTGGTGCCGATAAGTATAAAGACGGTGAGGAAGACAATAAGCTGTGAGAGGAGACAAACCTTTCTTGACAACTTTCCCTTTTCCTTCCGTTCGACGAAGTTACACCTAGCGACGAATTTGCGAATCACATGTTCTATCGAGCGGAAAGAACCGCTGCATTCTTGTTTATCTCATATTTTTGTGTTGCAAAACTACTTCCGCTTTAATTACATGTATTATTTTTTACGCTTGGTCTTTTTTTTTATTTCGATGGGTTATTTCAGTATACATTTACCGTTTGTATTTTTTTTCTATTTTAGTTTGCATTTCGCAGAAAAACGTAAAACCAACGATGGATGTAAAGGCAACTATACTATATCATATACAGTATAGTTTTTCTTATATTTCGCAGAACGAATTTTATAATAATCCAAAAGTCAAGTTCAAAAATCCGATGTACAGTACGGAAGGCAATGAAGTAAATCATATCGATATCACATGACTTATATGCTATAATAATTTTTTCCCCCAATAAAAATTATATTCTCACTTATATTAATTAAAGGAAACAATTTCTGTTCATCCTGATTATAAAAAAGATGAAAACCTTGCCACTACATTACATTATTAATCAAAATTTTAATGTTTCTGTTTAATTTAATTCAAAAATTATTTCTAGATAATCGCAAAATCACGACCGGATTAAGAACCCCTTTTTTATAATTTTTAACTTGTTTTTGAGGCTCCCATATTGCTCGAGGCCCTAGGCATATAGCTATTGTGTTTAGTGGATAATCTGACCCTGTGCAGAATAATAAATATCTTGATTTGACAATGATTCGATCTACTCCATAAATAGCATACTGTATATGCTAGTTCATTTTTTGTTTTATAATGATGCTTAAGGATTGCTAACTTTAACTATACTACTAATTCATTCCAAATGAAAAAAATGATTGGTATAATTAAGCATTATATAGCACTTATTAAATAGTGATTTATAGCAAAATAATATAAATTCAAACATAATGCTACGTTCACAGAGCGCGATGATGGTAAAACTTTGCGCTTATGACAGCTAAAATAATTTGTGTGTTTATAAATTTTTTAAAATAATTAAAATAACTATTAAGAATTATTAAATATTATTTTTTCGTGATTTAAAGGTAGCAAAATTATTAATAGTAATATTAAAATATATTCGTTTCGATTAAATTCGTAGTTTATGGAAAATTTAAATTTTATTTGGCAAACATGATAAATAATTTGTAATTAATTTTAATTTTATAAGATAAATTTTCATATCTAGTTATTTCTTTAAAGCAGGATAGAAACAATTGCTTTAAGGTATAAATATTTGTGCAATAAGTAGCAATGGAGCCCTATTTCCTAAGATAGACTTCATGACTCATCAGTTCATGATGTAGACTTTTTAAAATTTCTAATATCCTTGTCATATATTGTATATCAAATATACAACTCAAAATTAATAGGTATATTTTGTAAAATATGAAACAATCTTTTTAAAATTTAAATACTTTGCGATGGTTTGATTTTTGAAATATTTTGTGATAGATAAAGTTAATACATACAGTACATAAAATCTATTTTTGGTGAAAAAATAACTTTAAAATACTGTTTAGTAAAACGCCGTTATTCCTAATATTACTTTTTTTGGACAAAAATTTTACTACATAAAAGATTTCACTGATTCGTCCCTGAAGGTCGTTCGTAAATCGAAACTATTTCCCCATAGGAATTAATATAAAATGAATTAATCCGTTTCTAGACCCCAGACGAATGCTTATTTACACTTTTACAACAGTATTTCGTGCACAAATTCTTAACGCAAAATCAATAGAAATTATTAAATCTATCATGAAAAAGATAAACACCACACTAATGCTTATTTACACTTTTACAACAGTATTGTGTTCGTGCACAAATTCTTAACGCAAAATCAATAGAAATCATTAAATCTATCATGAAAAAGATAAACACCACAGTAAGCAGATCAAATATAGACGAAAACTTAATTTAGTTTTATTATACCTGTATGGAAGAAAGTTGACGGCGTAAGTGGAAGGTAGTGAGGAAGTGAAATGTTATTGTTTGGAAGGGGATTCTTTTTCTCTTTTCTGTCGCTTGGCACCCTCGACTCTGCTTCAGATCCACTGGATCTCTGTCTCACTAAAAAGTGGTCCAGTGTGATTTGTTTTTGTCTATATTCTAAAATGTTTCTTAAGTGACATATAGCATTATCATTGAAAATATTTATGTTAATGGCTGGCATGTTCGTAACTCGAGACGTTTTATGTTCGTAAAATTTCTTCATAAACCGAATTGTTCGTGGATCGAGCTTTGACTGTATAAATCTTTATATGTTTCAAAATATAATGTACAGTACTTAATTTTATTTTCATAAATAAAACACTACTGTTTATGCTTAAAATAATGTTTTATAATCGCTAAAAGAACTAACCAGTAAGTTCACATAAACATTCACTTTGATACTAAATATCGCTACATTATTAAAGCTATAAAAGACATAATTTTATGGTATTATCATTTGGAGTTTTGAGAATCTGCGGTACTAATTATAAATGAAAAAATGTAATTATTAATAAAATTTTTTAATTGTTCATAGTCTGCCCTGAACGATTTTATTTCTTTAATCCAGAATATCGCTAATCTAACTAACTCCATTATTACTCTCCATTAAAGAGATTTCAGACTGTAGATAAAAAATTTATCTATAAGTAACGTTATGAAATATTTCAGGAAAAATTTTAAAATATAAATATTATTTATGTGTCGCTAATCTAACTAACTCCATTATTACTCTCCATTAAAGAGATTTCAGACTGTAGATAAAGAATTTATCTATAAGTAACGTTATGAAATATTTCAGGAAAAACTTTAAAATATAAATATTATTTATGTTCGATAAATACTTTCAAAGAAATATAACGATTTAAATTTGAACCTAGGAATTTCAAAATTACGTGCAATGTAATGGATAAAATTTAAAAATTATCTAAAATTCGAATGATCTGTCGTGCTTTGTTTATGCGATATTTTGCAGATAGATTTGACAGTTGATAACAGTGATTACTTAAGATCATTCTTGTAAAATATTATCTAAATCTCTTTCAAATAATGTACAGTATCACTATATTTAACAAATTTATTCAAAGCAAATTTTTATCAGAAAATGTAGGAGCCTCAAAATTAATATACTGGTGCTTTATTTAATAGAGATAAATTCTATAAAATTTGAATTTTTTTTTTTGGAATAATTCATTATCTAAATATTTTGAAAAAGAACTGAATAATGTGAATAAATGAAAATTATTTTTATAAGAAAGACTAAAAATAAACTATATTTTCTGTTTAATCAGTGATATGAGCGGATATATTCTTAATATTAAAAAAAAAATTCACACTGAAATTTATTTGTAATTCGGTATTCAAGCTTTATATTCCTATTCCCAATAAATATAATTCTTCGTATAATTTTAAATCAGAACAATACAAGATTCATTTATCAAGGTAGACAGACATACATTTAATTTTTCTTTTATTTTATCTTCAATTATTCGTTCTATGTTAATCAAAATTTTTGTTCTGAGTCGCAGATTCTTAAAATTTAAACATTAATTTAAAAGTTACTGTATATAAAAATTACGTATTTTATAGAAATTTTTATGGGGCATCTTATTTTAAAAGTCAGTATAACATACTTTTAATCAAAGGAATTAAATTCTTATATCTAAAATAAAATCAACTAAAGACTATAACAAATTATTAGCTAACAGCAAATCTGAATCGGGATTTTGTAGAGATTTACTAGTAGCATTCGTTGTAAAATTTTGTCACAACGAATAAATGCTACTAGTAAATCTAACAACTGTTAATAATATTTTATCTAAATTGTCAAAATGTTCAGCTAATGATGAGCTCTCTAATTTAGAAATAGGTTTTTCATGAGAATAAATTAATAGCTCAAATAATGTCTCTTTAATTTGATTATATACATGTTTCAAAGCCAGTACTGTACAGTGTCAGCTCTCGCAGACTATCTCGGTTTCACTTACAACTTAGAATAGAAAACTAAGGAATAGTGATAAATTAAAAAAAATTCCACAGTTCTATTTTTTTTCTCATTCTTCTACAGCTGTGAGAAATATGTAGATATAGGGAACAAAACATCTATTACCCCACAGTTTTGTCCCTTGTATGTGATACGTTTCATGAGAAGAAATTAATAGCTCAAATAATGTCTCTTTAATTTGATTATATACATGTTTCAAAGCCAGTACTGTACAGTGTCAGCTCTCGCAGACTATCTCGGTTTCACTTACAACTTAGAATAGAAAACTAAGGAATAGTGATAAATTAAAAAAAATTCCACAGTTCTATTTTTTTTCTCATTCTTCTACAGCTGTGAGAAATATGTAGATATAGGGAACAAAACATCTATTACCCCATAGTTTTGTCCCTTGTATGTGATATGCTCACATACACAAATTTATGCAATACTACAGTTCCTGTAAGGTTTATATTCTAAGGAAAGAACAGCATATTTCAAATGGAGGCGGGAGGTCTCACAAATTTTTTAGCAGTCTCTAATTTTTATATTAGAGGTAATTTAGGGGTTGTTTTATACTAGAGGTAATAGAGGGTAATTTTTATATTATGAATATTTAAAAATAATAATTTTATTTTGCAATTATAAAGAGGCAGTTTTTTATATTGTTGTTTGTAAGGAATGAGGTTTTAAAAATGTGGCCCCCTACAGAGTGAGGCCCCGAGCTTGTGCCTAATGGTAAATGCGGCCCTGCATCTATACAGTATTACAGTACCATATTGTTCATTGACTGAAAATGTCATACATGGAATATCATACCAGTAATATAATACTTAAGATCTGCAAACAGTATACAAAAACATATATAAATCAAGTATGGTCATATCTCAGTTTAAGTCATTTTGATCTATGACATTTTCAACTTTGTCAGTTTTTTGTTTATAATAATAGGAAAAAATAAAAGCTATTAAAGTGCTGGATCACATAGGCATAAAACATGATATAAATACACCAGTGTATCAATGCTGATATGTCACTTCTACTATTTGGCTAGATGCTGCATTTTTATGTCAAATTTTGACTTTTGTTCAACTTTCTATGCTAC
This sequence comes from Olivierus martensii, assembly GCA_000484575.1. Taxonomy (NCBI): domain Eukaryota; kingdom Metazoa; phylum Arthropoda; class Arachnida; order Scorpiones; family Buthidae; genus Olivierus; species Olivierus martensii. The sequence goes on along the minus strand of AYEL01070800.1, from coordinate 54,720 downwards.
ATATAAGAGTATTCTAACCATTCATCCAATTGGGGTGTGAGCTGGTTATTTGAAATTTTGTTGTTTTCTGAAATGATATATATTATGCATTCATACAATTCTTTTAGAATTTTGTATTTTGCAATTGCAAAATCATGGCATTCAATAATTTTATGAATGAAGCTATCAATAAATAAAGCAGTTCTTGAATTTCACTAAACATATTGATTCAGTTAGCTTTAAATGATGCCGTAGTAATTGGCCAATAGCTAAACTTACATTGGTTATTTATGTCATGTCAGATGCTTTTGGTTTGAGCATTGGTATGACTGAATTACCAATTACCTACAAAAATAAATCTTAACAACAACACAAATTCAAACAAAAGATTTATATATTTATATAAATATAAATTTTGCTGGATATTACTGAAGCTGGTTTTTTTAAGCTGAAAGATCTTTAGCAAATAATAAATATATAAATATTTTGCTTGAATTTGTGTTGTTGTTAAGATTTATTTTCATATAAGAAGAAGTAAAAAGAATTTGAATTTTTTATTTGAAGTAAAAGATTACCAATTATCTTCAAATTACTCAGTGCAACCTTAATCTATATAGTATCTAATTAAAAGTTCTGTTCATCTAATGGTTCTTAATGAAAACAAAGAAACTATGGAATTTTTCCATACATTTGAATTGATTATTTTTATATTTCTTCTTTATTTAGTATATAAAAATTTTCCAACTTATGCATCATTGCAAATGTGATAAAGATGGTGACATGATAAAGCAATTATTTACCAATTTTGAGGATCTGAGTTAATTCTAGATCCCAGATTTCTAGTTTTTCAAGAAGAGTTCAAGTCCATCTTATTAAACCCAATCCTTGAATCCTCTGGTTAAACCCATCATGAATGTTGACTAGCCTGTGATGAACTCTAAAAGTGGCTGCTGCTGCCAGATACAGTATATTTCATGTGCAAATATTATATCATGAATGTTGACTAGCCTGTGATGAACTCTAAAAGTGGCTGCTGCTGCCAGATACAGTGCAAATATTATGGTATAATTAAAATTAATCTAAAAAGCAAATAAAACTGTGCACATATGATAAATGATAAATTTAGAAAAAAATGCATGAAAATACATTGCTGCAGAATATATTTTCATGCATTTTCTCATATTTTTCCATTTTAGTTTTATCTGCTTCAATCAATATTGTCCATCCACGAAAGCTGTGCCTAGCTAAGGTGGATAAGTCCAAATGCGAAAGGGAGAGTATTTTATTAGATAAAAATGATTGAATTAATATTATATTAAGTTCTGTTAAATATACTATTTCCAACTTCGAAACTAATCATTTAGCATTCAACATTACAATAAATTTCCATTCAACTTCAGTTATCTTGCATTTGAAAACATTCATGTGCGAAGCTGTCATCCCTATTTTGTCACTGGACTCGTTCAGTTAGTGCACGCGTACTTACGTCAATAGTTGCGTCTAAGCTGGACGGACAGCAGTAGATATTTCTTGTAAGCCAAGGAATGTCTGGATATCATATTTAATATTTAAATTTTTCATTTTTTTATATTTTCTTATTGGTGATTTTTTAGATTACATTAATATGTATTAATTTTTTCAGGCATGTGGAATATCAATACAATGTTACAAAATTGGATGGCATGCGCATCATCCAAGAAATTGCCTGTTCTTTTTCAGAGATATAGAACTTGTCAATCTGCAAAAACTTTTAAAAGTAGGTTTAAAATTATATTCAAAATACTGTTGAATTAATAATTGTAAAATTTTCAATTGTAATTGTAAAATTATCTTTTGTTATAGGATAATAGTTTTATGTTTTATGATAAACCCCCAAAAGAATATATAATGAAAAAATGGTGTTGTGTAAAAGTTCAGAAATATAGTCCTAAAGGTTGGTATCCAGATGCCTGTGGTAAACCAGTACAAGAAGAGTATGCAGGTCTTTGCAGGTATGTAATATTTTATTCTAAGACAAGTTGTTTGAAAATGAATTTTAATATATTATTGCATATTACAGAATACATTATATAGAATATCTGGTTGGAATTGTAAACCAGCATTTACTTGATCCATTGGCTATAATGACTATTGAAGATATGAAATTAATGTTACGAAAAGCACGGAAACCAATACCCGAAAAAAGAAAGGAAGAGTATGAACATAGATATCGTACAAAACTATTAAAGGTTGGTAATAACAGTATAAATATAATTTTCTGAAACTATATTTAACATAAATGATGAACATAAACATATTATTTTAAATATTTCTTTAAATGAACTTGTTTGTTTACTGAGTAAAATAATAAAAAGCCATTTATTTTTAGTTAATTTATATTAGATATTAACTCTATAATAAATGTTTCAAGAATATTTCAAACCTCTCCATTTATGAATCATTTTATAATTTTAATGACAAATAATAAAACAAGATGGATTTAAATTTTATAAAAAACAAAAATTTCTTTGCTATTATACTGTAATTTCTTTCAAGCCTCACCTGTGAGGTTGTTAAGCCATGTTTACATTAATCAAATTATTTATAATAGCAAAATATTTTGCTAATATGAACGTGTCATTTTATTTGAATTCAAGTAAAGATTTTTCAAGTTTCAAGTAAGTAGACCTTGTTCTACTTTCTTATTTGCTTTGAAAGAAAACTTGAATAATGTGAACTGCTACTTGACTTAGATATTTTCAAACTAATTTGAGCCGAGGCTGGTGAAGCTGTAAACAAGGTTGGTTCAAGTGGGGATAATATAAATGCAAAAATTTTTTGGATTAAAAATTTTTCTCATGCTGGTGAAGCTGTAAACAAGGTTGGTTCAAGTGGGGATAATATAAATGCAAAAATTTTTCTCAGATAAACACAAAATATAACCTGTTCCATTAGTTTAATAATTATTTATTAAAAGTTTATTTCTTATTTATATTTTAATTATTTAGACCAGTGTAAAAATTCTATCCTCCTATATTATTGATTCAAAAAAAGAAATATTAAATAATTTTTCTAAGATAGGTTATTTTAATTAACATTATTTCTGATTGATTAAAATTTATATTGTAAAAGTAAATTTTTTATGTTAGTTATGAATACAATAGTTCTATTCAATTATTGTATTTCAAAGTGATTTTTCTCTCAACAATTTTTTGATCTAAATTGATTTTCTTAAAATTCATTCCTAACAATTGTAGAACTGTTGACTGGTCAGTATGTCATTATCAGTGACAGCAATAAAGATAGAGAGCAATATGAAAGTTGCTCTCTCTTGAACAAAATTTTAAAATCCCTGAATTAAAAGTTTCATATGAATCACATTCTGATTATATCACAAACATTATACAATCCAAATCTCAAGGGAATTTAATCCAAATAAACCTAATTAACTTGCTATCAGCAAAGTCCGATATCAGTAATCTAAAGTTGTTTCCAAATTAATATAACTGCCTGAAGAATCAATCCGTTTGTTGGCCTCGGTGGTCTAGCGGTATGACGTTGGGACGGAACCCAGTTCAATCCTGCATCTGAGGTGGATTTTTTCATCTTCAGGTAAATTTGTTTAAATTCTAGTTTAGTTATTAATTAATAGATGGAGCCACTCATTGATTTAATAATTTGTATAATTTATTTAGAATCATTAAAATTCCGTTGTGTTTCAAGGGTTAAACTTGGCAAGTTAATTAGGTTTATTCTGATTATACTTTTCCATAAATGTAAATCAAATTTTACTATTATAAACAATATAAAATCATGATATTGCTAAAAAAGACCAAAGCAGGTTGGTGGTTAAAGCAACTCTCGCTATACAGCACATTGTGATGATTCATTTCAAGCAACTTGAACTATTATGAATAAGGATTTATTTCTCTGAAATAGAAATCCTAGATGAATAAAATATTAATGTTATCTAGTGTTCCCAGATATGGCTACATAGGTAACCCATCTAGGAATGCTAGTGTCAGCCTAGTCCAATAAGTTGTGTAAATTAATCATTATATATACTCAAAATGGAAATCTACTGGTTGCCATGGCAGTTTAATTGATTAAGATGTGACATTATCCTGAAGTTCCTGGTTTGACTCAGGGCTATGGCAAATTATTTTATTACCAATAAACAAATAAAGAAAATAATTATATAGTGGATTTGCATTTTTACAAATCTCCAATTTATGAACTGTTTAGTTGGTCCCAAAAAGTCCCTAATGTTAATTAATGCTATTCCCATTTACGAAGTTTTTTGGAGTCCATACAAGTTCATAAAAAATCGAAAGTCCACTGTATTTGTAAATTATTCTTGTAAATGCTTTTAAATCTTTAAGATAACTAGCACTTCACGCAGTAAAGATAAAGCTCACTTTTAATACTAATAACGTACAAATGCTTTTGGTGTATCTACACCAGTGGTTCCCAAACTTTTTTGTCTCGTAGACCACCTACCATGTTTTTCAGGTTTGGGTAGACCCCCTGCTTAGCAATATATTGAATTTTTGCAAATTCATCAACTTCAAATGTTTTTTTTTTCGTTGATATGGACCCCATTGAATTTTTGCAAATTCATCAACTTCAAATGTGTTTTTTTTCGTTGGCATGGACCCCTTGCAGGTCATCGTCGACTCCTGGGGGTCGATATAGACCACTTTGGGAAACACTGATCTACACCATCTTCAGGTATAATTCGTCCTACCATGGCTTTGAATCAAGATATCTATACATCGTTGTAGAACGAATTGTACCTGAAGATGGTGTAGATACATCAAAAGCATTTGTACGTTATTAGTATTAAAAGTGAGTTTTATCTTTACTGCGTGAAGTGCTAGTTATTTTAAAGATTTAATTTGAAGAGTTTAAGAGTTTGAAGGTGAGAATTATTCTGTAAATGTTTTTATTCAACATTTAAATAAATTGTAATTAAAAAATAATAGTTGATGCTTTATGTTCATATTATCGAGATGGTTTTCTGTTTATAAACATTATATGTTGCTGAGACTTATTCAGAAATCATAATAATAATTAGAAATTTCTTTTTTGAGCACCAAATACGCTGCATGTATGTATTGTTTAATGTATGTTATTGATTGGACAAACTAATGATAGTGATACAATGATAGTCAAGTTCTAAAATAAAGGTCACTTCTAACTAGGGATTTATGGTGGAAGATTCACCATTTTGTATTATTAAATATTATGCAGATTTACCAGACATTTTCTTTTGATGTTTCAAGGTCACTTCTAACTAGGGATTTATGGTGGAAGATTCACCATTTTGTATTATTAAATATGCAGATTTACCAGACATTTTCTTTTGATGTTTTGAATCTTTTAAAAATTTAAAAATAAAATGGCACATATATCTATGCAAAAGTTCAACCAGATGGTCACTCAGTGCCATATTAGCATAGTAGCAAAAGTAGCATTTGCTACAGGCCTTGCGCTAATAAATATGTACATAATTTTTTGGTCATCTAATACGAGCATTAAACGAATGATCTTGTGATTTATGCCATATTTAGAGCCTTTTCATTTGGTATCACGAAATTGTGAGAGAAAGAGTATAAGAAGGTGACTAAGTGTGACTCTGAACAAACTTCTGTGTGAAATGGATACATCCTATATCATCAACAAATTTGCTCATGCTAAATGTAGAAAAATTAATTTTTAAAGTTGACTGTGTTGTTATTTTTGATAATGATAATTACTATGCAAATTAAAATTGTGTGTTCAAATATATTTGCATTATTTTATTTTTTTTTTTAATATAGGGCTCCTTTCCTAACATATGCTACAGTCCCCATACTAGCTTAATCGGCACTGTGGTCACTTATATTTAAATTCATTTACTTCAATTTTTCAAAAAAATATTTAATAATTTGTACTTTTTATATAAATAAAAGTGATTTTATTATGTTAATAAAGTAAAAATTTTTATTATTTACAGATAATATGGCAAGAGCTTCCCTTGGAAAAATTAGAAGGAAGTTGAAATAACCTGTAAAATTTTATCCGTTGAGAAACTATTGCCAAATACATCTGACCGATGTAATTTACCATCGATGGAAATTTATATAATTACAGCAGTAATAGAGTTGAACTGTTGTGGCAAATATGTGTACATTTAAAAAGAGTCTTGTTGACCATTATATATGTAGATGAGTTTTTCTTCATTTCACATATCAAATATACTTTACACAAAAAAATCTTGAAAATCTGTTAACATTTGGTTAATTCTATACATTCCATAAGGAATGGAATAGAAAATTGTTGCTTTTATTTGCTGTGCAATTTAGCTTAAAACCATTTTTTTTTTTTTTTGTGTAAACCCAATGAATTTTTGTTTCTAGTCATTAATGCCTAAAAATAATTAGGTAGATTTTTAAACTGTGTGAATTTTTTAATAAATAATATTCGTGAAAAGAATATTTGGAAAAAAAAAAATGTAAATTTTGACTTTTGCTAAAAAATTTAATGTTATTAAAAATAAAAAAACATTTTTAATCCTGTGTTTTTATTTATATCACATAAATATTGTCCATTTTCAAAAATTTTATCCTATATTTTTATAATATGCAGTATTTGTTTAAGATGAATTTATTTTTGATGTATCACAATCGGAGCCGGATTTGCATTTTTGGAGACCCTAGGACGAGCAAAACTTTGAGGCCCCTAAAAATAATAATCCTCTCTGAAATAACTTATAATTTTTCATTTGAATTTTTGTTCATTATAAGTTATAATCAGTTATATCCAATTTTAAAATTAGATATAACTGATTTGAGTTTTTAAGGCTCCTTGCAACTTATGAGGAACCTAAAAAGGACGAGCAAAACTTTGAGGCCCCTAAAAATAATAATCCTCTCTGAAATAACTTATAATTTCATTTGAATTTTTGTTCATTATAAGTTATAATCAGTTATATCAAATTTTAAAATTAGATATAACTGATTTGAATTTTTAAGGCTCCTTGCAACTTATGAGGAACCTAAAAAATTTTATTTTCTATCTAGCAGTTTAATAAAAACCCAATTTTTCTTATTAAAGTTTATAAAAGTTGAAAACAGATTGATAGTTTTGGGGCTCCTAGAATCACAGGGCTGTAGGATGCAGCCTAGTCTGCCTATAGGTAAATCCGGTACTGATCACAATATATTAGAAAAGGAGAACCTTGGGATAATTGTAACAAACATATTCAGTTGTATGTTTATTTATTTTACCATTACCATATTTAATTTTTATATCTAACAATCAAGTTAATACTATTGATTTCTGTGTTTTGATATGCTGTATATCTATGGAGTAAGTACTGGTGGCATTAATAGAATTTGATGATTAATTTCCAGATTTTTATAATAAATTAAGAGTAAAGATTGATGAATCAATAGGACCCTTTCAATAATTCCAAGTTTGATCATTTTCAATTTGTTATTAAATTGATTTAGTTATCTAACAGATTTTAATAACATTTATGAATTTAATTCAAATCAGAAAATATTTATATGACGTATTATGTCAAAGATTGATGATAAACAGATTTAATGCTTCATCGATTTTTTATCATCCATCGTTCCAGAGGGCTGCCAGATTAATAGTTTTATTGGATTAACATAAGCTACATAATAATAATAATTTATCAATACACCTCTGGCTCGTGTTTTTTAATTCACTGTCTGATGCAGTTTGGTCCATGAGTAAAGTGACCAGACGTTTCGGATTGGCCGGGACAGTCCCGGTTTTTGAGTCTTTGTTCCGATTTGGAATAAAATGTCCGGGATTGTCTCGTTTTTTACTTATAAGTAAATTGTTCATATTAAAAGCTTTAAAAAAACATTAACTAGATTTAATTTTAAAAAATTAGCTTCTCAAGAATTCTTCTTCCCAACTTTTACTATACATAAAATATAGTCACCCTAATATATAACCATTGTGGATGAATTATTCTTCTTCCCAACTTTTACTATACATAAAATATAGTCACCCTAATATATAACCATTGTGCAGTGGCGGCTCGTGGATGATTTTTGTGGGAGGAGCTGAAAAAAATTATAATAAAATACGTAGTGCGGACTGCAATGTTTGCAGCCCACGATATACATATCACAAAAACGTATATCACGGGTTACCTCCACCTGCTCAATACACTGACTATGCGGTGTGACTCTGTCTGCACTGACTGCAGCCCTGATGAGTACGCAATCGCACTGACTCATACAATACACACATACAGAGCGCCTATCGAGGTACCTAGTACCTACAATTCAAAAATAAATATACTACGAACGGAAAAAATATGTTTTTGTAAAATAATTGTAATGTAATAGTTATAATAATTTTAAAATGTTTTCATTTTGGTGGGAGGGCTGCAGCCCTGCAGCCCTTATGGGCGAGCCGCCACTGCCATTGTGGATGAATCAATCTGAAGAAACAATAATACTGTGGTGTTTCCCTAATCCGACACATGATTCAGAATTTGTCAGATTATTCAATGAAAAAATAGAATTATACAAACGAATACGCTCAGTTTATTAAAACTTTCCTGTCACTGGTCTTGTTGTTCAAATATTTCACAAACCCCTCAATTTTATCCCGATTTTTTTTTTAATGTCATAAATAGTGGCTCATATAAAACGAAGCCAAATCCTAAACTTTTCTCTCAAGTCAAGTTTCTTAATTATTTCTGCCTCTTCAATGACAGTCAGGGTCTTTGTGTATAACTTTTTCCGATTTGTGACATTACGTAAAGATAAATAACAAACACTAATACAATAAAAACGCTATTTTACAGTAATCAATGTACTGAACTTAAAAATTAATCCGACTATAATGCCTACGCAACAAACGAATAGCGATTAACAACGTCAGTTTTTCTCTCTCGCACATTGACAAGTTGTGACATGAAAACTTCACTTGGGTGGCGTGACAGTTCGCAGAATGTCCGACTATAGAGACTCAACTGTAGTAAAATATATATATATATTTTTTATCTCTTCCTGCTTTCTTTTGCAAATTTTTTAATAATTTAAAAAAAACAATGAAAGAAACATTGTTTTTAAAATTTTTCTCATTTTTTTCTAAAATGCGTGACAGTTCGCAGAATGTCCGACTATAGAGACTCAACTGTAGTAAAATATATATATATTTTTTTATCTCTTCCTGCTTTCTTTTGCAAATTTTTAATAATTTAAAAAAAACAATGAAAGAAACATTGTTTTTAAAACTTTTCTCATTTTTTTCTAAAAAATTTTCTTTTGGATTTTGTCCAATCCAACATCCTGTAGCTGTTGAAACCCATAATTCGGAACCACTGTGGGAACTGTTTAGAACAGCCATTCTCAACCTGCGGCCCGCCGGCCACATGTGGCCCGGCAAGCTTTTTCATGCGGTCCGGAACGCATAGTCAGGAATTTAATGAAAGCGCGGAATTCTTCTCCCACATGCAAAAACAAAAATTCTGATATTAAATTTTTTTTAAAAATCTTGAAAAATTAGAATTTTCCTAATTCACTCATAAAATTTTTTCACATGACACCAACCATGATTGCCAACTGCTTGGCATGGTTGCCAAATGCAGGGCATGGTTGCCAACTGCTGCGGGCCGCAACCATGGTTGCGGCCCGCAGCAGTTGGCAACCATGCCCTGCATTTGGCAACCATGCCAAGCAGTTGGCAATCATGTTGCGGCCCGCTTAATGTAGCAATTTTTTCATAACTTAACATTTTCTTCAGCATAAAATATATGTAATACTATATACCATTTTTTTTATCAATTCATCTTCGATGGCCTTTAAATCTATTTTTCCTTCCTTGGAACATTAAACGATTGGAAAACGCGAATGTTGAAGTATTTTCTTTGGTTACAAGGAGTTGGTTTTTTGGAATTATTTATGGAATATTGTATTTCCATAATTTTTTACAATTTAAAATATAGTAGTTTATTTATTTATAAATATATATTTTTTTGACAACAGATGACGCCACTCATCAATCTACTACAGTGGTTCTCAACCTTTTTTTCTGTCATTTTAATATTTTAAAATTTGGCGGCACATATGTATATTTTAAATAATAATTTAGATTTAACAACGAATTTTTATTAACAGATTATTGTATTCTTATTTATTATGTTCGGATTACAGATATATTCATTTACGGGATTATTAAATGGCAGCCTTTATTAAATTATAGCGTCATCTGCGGATTTTGTCTTTTTTAGAGAAACTATAATTTTATTTTAATTTTTATTCCTTAATTTTTAAATTATGAATAACGATAGAAATTTTGGCTGTCGTGAAATGCCATCTGCGGATTTTGTCTTTTTTAGAGAAACTATAATTTTATTTTAATTTTTATTCTTAATTTTTAAATTATGAATAACGATAGAAATTTTGGCTGTCGTGGAAATTCAAAGATTTTTCTAACGATACCCTATTATAGGAATCGGTACAATGGTTTGACTGCAAAAGGGATATCCAGCTACGTTCATTATTAATATACAGGTATCCCTCCTACAACATGATTTCACTCTAATACGATTTGAAAATTGCGGAAATCCTCATATAATACGGTACTTCTACAACACGGTTGTTATTTAACATATTTAGAAAATTACGTTTACTCTCCTACAACAAAAAACATTTTCCTTAATTTCTGTAAATCCGTATTAGGAACACACAATAGACCTATAAAGTAGGTCGGATGGCCGCGTAGTAAATCTTTGGCTTACCACCCTGAAGGACCGGGTTCAAATCCGAGTCCCACACCTACAATTTTTGAGGAGGGGTCCGGGCGCGGCTCGTTGAACCCCATCCTTCAACTATCCGGTTGATCCATCATGGATGTTGGCCAGCCTGTGATGAGTTCTATAAGTGGCCGCCGCCAATTACAAAATATCCCATGAGGATATGACGGCTTAATCTAACTACCCAACTCACCAGATTGGCTGCGAGGAAACTTTTCGTCTTTCCACTCTGGAGGACCGGGTTCCCACCTCTTAAAAATATTTATTTTGGGGTCCGGGAACGACCGTCGATCCCCGTCCTCCACAATCCGGCTGACCTCTCCGCAGGGATGGGCAGTCTGTAGGGAACGCCCGTCGATCCCCGTCCTCCACAATCCGGCTGACCTTTCCGCAGGGATGGGCAGTCTGTGGAAGGGCTTGTGTTGCCCCGCAACATAGTATTCAACCAGAATAAAGTGTGGCGTCATCTATTGATAAAAAAAATAGACACATAAAATGCAATCATTGAGAAATACTTTGGTAAAATTAGTCATAAATGAAATTTTGCTAGTTTGCTATGAGAAGAATGATATGCAGTCTATTTTCGATTTCGATTTAAAATTGAGTTAATTGGCAACCATTGACTATTTTGTGTTCCAAATGTTCAGTTCTCGGAAAAAAAAAAATACATTTTTATTTTTTTTAATACAGAAATGTGAAAGAGCAGAAAAACTTTTTACTCATAAATTTTTTTAAATATATGTAAAGGAACGATTGTTTTCTAGCGGGTAATAGCGGGTTAGATTATAAATTTTTTAGAGAGCGGAAGATACACCAATGCATGAAAAAGTTCAGAAAGTGAAGTTGATATTGTTAAAGAAAAACAAAACATAGTAAATAAAGCTTTAATTAACACTTTTGTAAGTGTTCTGAGTCTAATAAATTTATATATTTTGTTATTTAACTTGTTTGCGAATTTATTCAAAATTTATTAGTGTAAGTTCTAACGCCATTTGTTCGTTTTACTTCTAACACTTAATTGGCACTTTTATAAGTTCCGATTTCCGATTTTGTTTCGTCAATTAGACGTTACAGTATGTTAGACAGTTTTGTAATTAATTAGTTTTAAGTTAGAACTTAGCTTAAGACCTGAGCTCAGGCTGAACTCTGGAATTTGCAGAGTCGCTAGACTGTTAGGCATAGTTATAATTAATAGAATTGCATTCATTCATATTCGCGACTTTGCAAATCATCTGAAAATATTTCATGAAGTTTTGCCACTCATTGAGAGAATAATTTGATACAGTGAAGTTGTCTTAGGAGCATTCCTTGATATCAAAGGGCATTTGATTTCTTTTGAGCAAATTAGCCTTGCAACAAACAGATAGGGAATCTGTTCAACAATTATTTGTTGGATTGGTTCCATTCTGAAGTATAGAATTGTTTATAGTAGACTCTGAGAAGTTGAGATATTTGCAGAAAGGGGTCATCCACAGGGGGAGTACTTTCCTTCATTGGTGCCCTTATGATGAATAATCTTTCCATGTACCATCAAAATGATGACATAGCCATCATTGTGGTGGGAAGTTTTCTAAGATTATCTTTAGATAGCTCTCAATAGAGTTTCTAAATAGCATCTGTGAATAGGCAGGATGTGATAAGGTTTGGTTAACTGTTAATCCAACAAAGACTGTAACTGTATCTTTTATATGAAGACAACTATTGATGGAACTTACTGAACTATCACTCTTCAGGAAAAGGTTACAGTTTTCTACTGAATATGTTAGACAGGGATTGACTTGGAAACTATATACAGACTTTATTGTTGTAGAGGCATTTTGGTTAAGACATGGGAATTTAAACCAGGATTTCAATATTGGATATATATTATGGTATATAACACAAAGCATAATAGCACTATAAGCAAGGTAATAACCGTTTATTAGCATATAACGTTTTCGGACATATTCTGTCCCTCTTCAGTATGCTTATTTACACTCAACACTAAAGAATATGTCCGAAAACATTATATGCTAATAAACTGTTATTACCTTGCTTATAGTGCTTTTATACTTTGTGTTATATATAATAGCAAGTGGTAATATATTGTCTCTATTATGGTATATATTATTACCTTTATGGCAGAGAGTTTTGTTAAAGGCTTGTAGAATTGAACTTGAAAAGATTCAAAGGTTCACTTGTCTGAGCATCACAGGACCTGAAAAGAATTCTCTTGCTGCTCTTGAAGTCCTCTTAGGCTTTCCCCTTTGCATTTGTGTGTTGTCTTGGAGGGTTATTATATGCTTCATTATTGTAGAAGGATTTCTTGGACTCCTATAAAATGAGCATTCATCTTTTGAATAGGACAAATTACACCACCATATTCTTGAGATGTTAAGGATTACATTGTGTTCAGATTTAGCTGTTTCAAATTCTTCACTGTTGTTTTTCCCAGCATGGAGGAGTGGGAAGTGGATTTGGGTACAGTATCAAGGGTGGACTGGTCTGGTATACTATACTGGGCCTAGAGTCAAGGAGTGTACTGTGAGAGAACAAGAATATTATATTCTTATTCCCTTAGACGGTTTGCCTGAATCATGATAGGAGATATGTTAATATGCATATTTATATCCTATCAGATAGTCAAACTGCATTAAAAACACTTTGATAGCTTCCACTTTGCTTCAAATCTTATGTAAGAATGTTATCCCATTGTAGAACTAGCTACCAGGAACAGGGTTCAACTTGTTTGGATGCCAGGCACAAGGGATTGAGGGTAATGAGGTTGCTGATGGATTGGAAAAGGGTTTCTCATTCCTTTATTAGACTTGAGCCTGCTTTAAGCATTGGATCTGATGCATTTGAGCAAGTTGTCATGACTGGTTGGCAACTCAGCACTTCTTCCATTGGTCTGTTCCTGGACTTAGGCAAGCTCTTAGTTTAAATCCTTCTTTACAGAGAATTAGGGTTTCTTGCATTTATATAAAAATAAAACTATGATTGTTACAGGGCAATGTCATCTTAGAAAGTATCTTCACTTGATTGGAATTGCTGATAATAGATGTCATAGAAAAGATGAAACTCCTTCATTACTCCTTCATCCCAATTGTCATCTTCACATTTTGTGTGAATGTGTGGCTAGGGTATGATCTAAGATTGCATTTTCCTGCATTGGGAAATTTTTCACAGTCCTATTGAAGAAGATACTGTCTTTTGTAAATAAGATGGGACTTCTTATGGGATGATTATCCCCTTAGGGATGATTAGTAGATCATTAGTTTGGTTGCATTGCTATTTAAAACCTCTTTCCTGCAGTCATCATCAAGAAATGTACTCAAGCATTAAAAAGAGTATTAACATTGGTCCAGAGATTTTGAACAGGGATTTTACTTTCTTATCAGAAAGAGATGATTTTTCTGATGTACAAATAATTATTGGTTTTGAGTTTTTAAAATATGAAGTATCAAAAAAATTGAAATGGTGAATATTAATTGCAATAGATAAATGCAAAACATTCATTAAAAGACATTTCAAACCACATACACAGCTATAGAATATAACGTAACTGGATTTATAGCAGTAGCTCTGATTGTTTGCTACAAAATTGGGAAAATCAATGGTGGACCAAGAAGTGGAAAATAGTGCACTTTTTGATTGCCTTGGTTTTACTGATGTACAAAAGTTAAATGACTTTCATTCATAGATTGTGCTAAGACAGTAATTCCTCTGTACAAGCACTTATCTATTTATCTGTTAATAATAATGAAAAATAAATATTCTTTAATATTTACAATGATATAAATAATTTCTTTATTGTTATAATTTTCTTGATGTTAAAGGCCATGTTTTCACTTTAGATAAATAAATCATTGTTTAATCATAAACTATTGATTTTGTTGACCTTTATTTAATTTTATTATAGTCAAATTTAATTGTGAGAATGGAACAACAATGAAATTTTGAGGCATTTTGTTTATGAAACATTCTCAGCAAAATGCTGCTATAAATCAAGAACACTTAATAAACACAAAGAACACAAAGCAATAAGAATTAGATACAAAAAAGGATGCTTTCCATATTTCAGACTGTTGGGTCAGGGATTTGAATCCTTAGAATTGCAATGACCAATCACAGAATTTGCTGATTATATCACTGTCACAAATCAAGAACTAACTATAGTTAAATCTGATTTTATGTATAAAAAATTACAGAGAATAAAACTATCTTGCATATAGTTAATTTGTACAAATGGAACATATGCTTAACAATGAAAATGATGTTCTTTTCTTGTGAGTCAAACTATCTTATTTATAAAGTTAGATCTATAAAGCACAGATAGCAATTTAAAGATTAATAAAACAATATTTTCTTAATTTGATAATTGAAATTAATTTGGCTTTATTTCCTGCAATTTTATTTTGATCCTTATTATAATTTCCTTATCTACTAGGATCAATATTTCTTTTATCTAAATTAGTCTCATATTATTCTGCTATGAAATCATACACTAATTTTCATATTGCATAATTATTCTCTCTCTTTCAGTTTATATTTAGCTTAAACTTTTTCATTCTTTTTTAAAATTGCAAGTTAATTCTGTCTATATATTATTCTCATTAGTGCTTTTTCTACCAGTATTTCATATATTTATAGATCTCTATAAAAGTGCACAAAATTTTGCTACTAATGATTTGATAATAAATTAGTAGAAACTTTTCTGATTAGATAATAAAATTATTCTTATTAACATTTTTGGTTACCATATTTTCATATATAATAGATTTTATGCCTATTTTTTGTGATCATTAAATATGAAATTAAAATTAATTGAATAAGTTGTCAGTAAAATCTGAATGTTAAAACTCTCAAGTTTCAAATCAGTGACAAGAACAAAAAAGATTCTTATGCATTTTCAAATATGCATTTTGGATGTTTTAACATACTTCATCAGTATATTGGTGTACAAGTGCTCAAAAAAGAGTATTTGTATACCAATAGATTGATTTTGTAGTTAAGTTGATTATATATTTTTAAAAAGAGTTAAAAGCAACTTTTCTATCAAGGTTTAGGAGTTTAAAATAATATAAATAAAAAACAAATATTTAATACAGGTTAAATATCACAATCTGAAATTTCGAAATTTGTAACTTTGCTTTCAGTGTAAGGAGCTCTTTGGAATAAGACCATAACTCACTGTGTTGTGAAAGATGACACAATACTGTTTGCATAACCATCGCTCATTGTCATTATTCAATAAACTGACAAATATTGTCAGTGCAAGGTGTCTGTGACTACTAATTTTTATTTTGTTATTTATATTTGTATGCTGTTAAAAATGGTAAGGTCTGATAGTTAATTTTTTTCTCACTTCAATTCCACAGCATGTGTTTTAAAATCTGGAAAAATCCAAACTCCAAACAAATGTTCCAGATTGCCTAAAAAATTTTAATTTATATGGAAACGTACAGACATATGAATAAGAAATATTTATTTTATTATATACTAAATTGGTAATATAATGAAAATACTCTCTGAAATTATTAATAAAACATGGGGAAAAAATAATTTATTTTTATCACAATTGCTTTTCCTCAACACTTGAAATTGCTGCAACTGTAGCTGCTGACCAGCTGTTAAGATTGAGATTTTTTTGACTTTTTACTTGATGGGAGGAATAGTGAGCACATTGAAATAAGGTAAAGATGGACTATTGAGTTCATGGCATGTTTCATAAATATTGAAATTGAAGAAATTCACTTACTCCCAATTTACAGCTCCAATTTTCCAAAATATGATCCGATACTTTCTATAAAACTGAATATCTTGATGGCAACTTGAACCATTCATTACAACTGCTGATTGCTGCTTCAGTTTCTTGTTTACTTGTGAAACGTCACAAATCGAATTGTCCATCTTTACCTTTCTTCAAATATGCTCACTGTTCTTCCAATTTTTGTCTGAATTACACAATTATATTTAAAGTAGGCCTACACAATAGTTGCAATTAGATATGTATTGTGTCTGTTGAAAATGATATAATACCAGTTATTCTGTGAACTTTGAAGTTCTATAGCTTTTGTCTCATTAGTGGTCCTCCGATAAATGTGTTCTTTTTAGAGGTGTCTTAAAGTGCTTTATCGAATGGTGCTATGCATTTTCAGAAATTAAATTCCAAAATCATGAGGGTCTCTTAGTTTTAAATAAAGGTTATATTTAAATTAGTATTATAGTTTAATAGTATAACTTTTTTATTTTGAAAAATAATTATTTACTGAAAAAAAAAAAAAAAAAGCATTTTCACAAATACTATATTTTTGAAAAATTTGACCTGATATCTGGTTTGATTATCTCATTAATTAGGTCAATTATCCAGTTAATAATAAATATATAATTTCAGAAAACAAAGTGTAATGGCACTTTTTAGGTTAATATCTCTCTAGTTAGTAAACATCAACAATTGAACATTCAAATTATAATTGTCCTGTGTGCACTTACGTAAGGTGTTTATTTTAAATATATTTAAAATCAAACAAGACAAAATATAAACTATACTTTTAAAACAAAAAAGGATTTTTTTTAAAGTAACTGAAAATTGCAATATAATACCCAAAATAAAATGTAAGCATAAAAATGAGATTGATATAGCTAGTATTTTTTGGTTTTCTTATATCTTAAGAATCCATATTTCTAAAATAATTTATATTGTCTTTGGAAATTGTCTGAATTATAAATGTTTGATGATACTATATTCATTAGCCTATAGCAAATACAAGAAAATCAAAAGGTTTGAGAAAAAGTCTTGTTTAATATTTGCATTTTATTTTAAATTAACTAAACTGTGAGGTATACACTGCAAACTATTCTTGCTTGACTGCATAACTTGTTGCATTTTGTACATATTATCTGGCTTTATAAAGTCATTGCACTTCTGTTATTACTGATATCATAAGTTGGGAAATTATTCTTTTATCTTTTTCTTTTCATCCTAGGTACTGTATGCATATGTTGTCATATATAGATAATCCTTAGACCAACATGTACCTATGATGGCAATATCATTGATAAATTCTGCTAACAGTCAATGCAATTGACATAGGTTCATTTCCCTGACTCAATAATCTGATATATGAAAAGTATCTTTTTTTTAGTCTGATTCTTATAGTTTTGTGTTCTTTATGTTTATTAAGAGAGTGTATATTATCCTAATAAACATCAGTACTGAGAAATCCATAAATTTTCAGCATTTCCAACTTACAGCAGTAAGAATCAAAACTTTTGGAACCAGACACTGTCATAAGTCAGACTACTTATGTACTATATCCTGTTTAGCCTAAGTAGTAACATTATCAATATTCCTAATATATTTTGTTTGAAAGTAACTCTCATTATAAGCTTTTTTTGATAAATTATTACAAATCTAAAATCAAATTTGGAGTTCTAAAATAAAATTCTAAAATACAACATTATATTTTACTGTTAAGTTAATAATCCAATGTTGTATTTTATGATACAAATCAGAATTCCTTAACCTTTTTGCCTTGCAACTCAATATGTTTGCAATGGCATCACAATTCAAAAATTTATAATCTTACAAACAATTGACATTATTTGAACTATTATTTCACAATTCATTAAAAGTTTAATGCAGCCCAATATTAGGTCATGACTCATAGATTGAGAAATGCTGGTATAAACTGTATTTAATCATTAAAAATTTTATTTATATTATTTTTCTATTAATTATACTTTTAATTAGGAGAGCTAAACGTCAGTCTAAAGCAGCAGAGGAAAATTATTGGGATTGCAGTGTCTGTACCTATCGAAATTCTGCTGAAGCATTTAAATGTTTGATGTGTGATGTTCGTAAAGGCACTTCTACCAGGTAAGATTTACATTTTTAAAATTAATTTATATTTGTATCAAAATTAAATTTATTCATTTAAAAATTTAGAAAGCCAAGGTTTAGTCCACAGTTGGTTGCTCAGCAGGTAGCGCAACAATATACACAAACCCAACCCAAGCAGAAAATGACATCAAAACTTGAAAAAGACCGAAAGTCTTCTCCAGACAAAGTGGCAAAAAAAGTCAGGTTAGTAAAAATTTTATATATAAACTTATTTAAGGAAATTATCAGAAAGCATAAAGCACTATTAGCAAGGAAAATATTTATTGCTATAAAACGTTTTCGGACCCTTTCCTGGTCCCTCTTCAGTATACAGCTTTCATCACATTAAGAATATAAGAATAATTTCAAAAACGTTTTATAGCAATAAATATTTTCCTTGCTAATAGTGTTTATGCTTTCTGATATACAAATAAAGCAAGTGGTTTTTATATGAATGTTTAAGGAAATTATTTAACACTTCAAGATATATAGTTATACTAGAAAGAAAGTTCCATAAACAATATATAAACATTTATATATAAATTTTTTAAGATAGCACCTTGAAAATTTCAGGAATATATTCCATTTATGGTGCTTTCTATGATTCTGAAAAAAGTCTTTAAAACCCATTTTTTGGCAAATTTTATCCAGTAAAGTAATTTGTTTGCATTTTTTTTTTTTTTCCTTTTATAAATATTTTTATATTTAATCACTATGATTTAAAATTTTATTTGAAAATATATTTATTTTCATTAAATTTTTTTTTTTTTTTTGTGAATTTTAGAAAATGTAGTTTTATACACCCTTAAGGTTGTTTTTTTTTTTGTGAATTTTAGAAAATGTAGTTTTATACACCCTTATGAATTTACTACTGAGTTGCAATGATAATTGCTCTTCTTAACCAATAATATTTAATTTTTATCTTTTGTTTAATGTACTTGTCTAATATTTAACAAATAGAATAAGTTGGAAATTTACAAGAAATATCAATTGTTTATGAGAATTGGCAGACTATCTATATTACTGTTATACATTCTTTCTCTGCTATTGTAATATTCTGAACTATTTTTATATCAAATATTTACTGTAATTTCCTTACAAAATGCATTTATATATAATTATTTTATAAATAATGATGATTATATTATTGCATTTATTCTGCCATTTTTGAACTCATAATGTTGCATTTTCTAAATACTATCTGG
Organism: Olivierus martensii; assembly: GCA_000484575.1. Lineage (NCBI taxonomy): Eukaryota > Metazoa > Arthropoda > Arachnida > Scorpiones > Buthidae > Olivierus > Olivierus martensii. Next base: position 34,901 of record AYEL01070800.1, on the reverse strand, counting down.
CTTAAAGCTATTGTACTCCTGTTGTTACAAGTATCATTTTATGTTGTGAAATTGTTCTTTCATCTTTTCTTCTTTCAAAATCAACAATGTTGCTTAGTGAACTTGAATGTAGTTGAAATGCTTCTGTTATTGTATTGATGAAATAAATTTTAATATATATAATATATTTTAAATAAGAATAGAAATATATAAGATCTGGTTCTGCCAAAATCATTTATCACTGTAACAAGGATCAGTAACAATAGATCATTTCACTATGATTTCATTAGTGATATTTATTGACAGTGAATAGCAGACACTTTTATTATTATTTATAATCTTGGCTTATTGCCCATTGGTGAAATTAAGGTATGTGATAAGAAATGATGCTATGATATTATGTTAAATCCAAGATGACGGTGGTTTGGAAATGAGCAATAATCACCAGCCTGATCAAAATTTTTTTTTTATTTATGACAGAATTTCTAGAGAATTTGATTCAGTCTTTGGGATCAGTTGTCACCTCTTATCATTATATTTTTGCTTAGAAAGAGATATTTTTCTTTAACAGATGTTATCCATTATTCCATTTTGGCACTGTTAATCATGACTTTGTATATAAAGTTTGTAAATTCTACATCAGAACTTTGTATAGTGAATTACGGTATGAAAATAGTTCTTTAAAAACATCCATAAACTTTATTAAAAAGGATTACATTTATTTTACTAATATTTATCAATTGGAATCACACTTGAACTTTACTCATTCAACTTATTCTGTATGTTAAGAATTAAAGATTTAATTTTTAAACTTGTACAGAATTATGCTTTGTAATCTGCATCAGAGGAAAAAAAAGATTTATATTGAAGTATTGAACAAAATATATTTCTGCAGTCCTTTGAAATATCAATATATTTTTGTTAAAATTTGTTTAAAAATTAGTAAAAATGTTTTTATTAATAATCATTAGCATTTAAAAAAATAAAAAATTTAAATTATTCAGCTGATAAATCAATTTACAATTTAATATATTAATGCTGTTTAATGCATTTCATATTACATAAATTAGTGTGTGTAATCTCAAATAATAATGGAAGAAATATAAATAAGTCATTAAATTTCCTTTTTATGAAAAAATGAAAAATCAGATGTTTTAACCCTTTCAATGCCAGAGACATTAATTTCTGCATGTAATTGTGTGCAATTGATTGATTAAAGTTAAATCTAATCAATATGCAAAAAAATAAAATTATGAAATATTGCTTAAGTTTTGTTAATCTTTGAAATTTTCACAATTAATAGCATTTTTTTTTTTTATTCTCTTTTTAACAGTGCAAGTTTTTTTTCTTTGGCAACTTTCTATTTTGTATATTAAATCACACATTTTTTTATATGAAAGCTATCCATTGAAATGGTTGGTATTTTATAAATAGTGTCATCTCCTCTGAAAAAACAAGCCATGAATGAAGAAATTCAGACCATATTTTCAGAAATAATTTTTTTTTTACCATTTTTCTATTGTTTATTGCTTTGTTTTAATTTCTATACATGACATAAGTGCTTGAGTGTAAATAGATCATGACTTCTATATACATGATAGACACTGAACAGGTAAAACTATGGATAAATAGATTGAAAATGCTTCACTGTAATCTGACTTGGATACTAATGTCTATTACAAGTAGCAAAATTATTACAATGTTGTTGCTTTTAAAGATTCTTTATTAATTTAGCCTAGAATTGTTCATTGATATCATCTGTGGGTGATCATTTGCCATTTAGTACTAATGAACTTGTTCATGGAGCATATAGACCAGGAGTTCCCAAAGTTTTGCCTATGTTGGCCAAATTGTAAATTCAAAAATATTTAGTGGACCAAAAAAGTGTTATGGAAAAATATGTTCAAATCAATAAAAAGTTAGGCACGAGGAAAAGATTTATACTAATTTTATAACATATTCATTATTTATGACAATAAATATTTTTTATTACAAACTGTTTAAAATAACACACTTCAAAAATAATTAAACAAAAATAACTAAATAATTTCAAATAAAAAAAAAAGAAAAAAAAATTCATTAATCTGAAGTGTGTGTCTTGTGCAGTTTTCTTTTATTAATAATAATGAGTCTTGGTTTTAAGTCAATTGAATTATTCTTAATACCTCTTGTAAATGTTCATTAGTTAATTTGGATCTCAATTTGGACTTATTAATACTAATGATTGAGAGAATTTTTTTGCATATATAAGTGCTTCCAAATAATGAAAACATATTTGGAAGCACTTACACACGCATTTTTTTAGCTGAACAATTTTTCATTATAATTTGATAAAATTTATTTATTTTTGTAAAAATTAAATTACCTTATGAATTTAAAATTGCAGATGATCTGACATTGTGCGCCACACTTTGGGAACCCCTGATATAGACATTCAAATTAAACATATTACATAATATGAATTTCTAAAATTGCCTTTTTTTTTCAGAATTGTATTTTATCATATCTACTATATGCTTTTTTTATGGATTAAGGATAAAAATAACAAGAAAATTTGAATAATTTTTCCCATTGTAATTTAGATAAAAATTTTGAAATGCTAAAAATTCTCCACGTTAAACTTTTTAAATTTTGAAATACTAAAAATTCTCCACTTTTTTAATGAAATAATGTTTAAGATGGAAATGGAAAAAATTTTTTTAATATATTTTGAGAACTACCTCAATGTGGCCACACATCAATTCTTATTTAATAATATACATAATTTTTATACCTTGTTATACAGTTACTTGATAAATTTTATGTAACTAATTATTTATAAGAAATACAGGGTGATTCAAAAAAATGGGAAATTTTGAAAAGTAAATAATTTCATGAAAACAAATTTAAAAAAAAAAATATTTGTTATTTAATAGTAAAAACAATGCCATTTTAGAATACATACAGTACAATTTTATTTTTTGAAGATGACATCTTGCTGGTGAGCTCCTTCTCTATGCAAACATTCCAGCAGTCTCTTCGTGGATTCACAGCTTGGATATTGTCTGGCGTACGAATGGTTGGCATATGGCCAAGTGGTTTATTTTTCATAATTGCATGTTCTGATGGAACACGATCGTGGCATCCTAATTTAAAATGACAGCGGAATCTCTACGTGCCCCCTCCATACTGTCATTGTTCTTGTAAAACGCTTTGATCGCAAAAGCATGTTGCACACCACACCAAGCATCCATGATAACTAAATGGCAAGGTGTTGTTGACAGGCTGGCATACGTGATTCATGTTGCCAAACGCACACTGTTTCCAACACAACTTTCAAAATTTCCCGTTTTTTTTTAATCACCCTGTACTTTATTTTATAGCAAATGTAGTTATTATTTTATTGAAATATGTTTTTGAAGAATATTTTAGTTAAGTCTCATTATATGTGTGTTACTGTCAAAACCCAAAATCAGTTAAAACCCAGTTTGCCTAGTTGAAACTAGTTGGAACAAAACCTATTTGTGAATACTAGTATTAACTAGTCAATACTAGAATTCACTATATTTATTGGAAACTTCTGGTTTTTGTTAAAAATTCTCTAGTTAAAATTCATATGACTAGTGAAAATTAGTATTACCTAAAATTTCTTTTACGAGGATACACCTGATATCTTCCTAATCGGAGATACGTTTCATTTTCTTGGTCTGTTTAGACAAATTTTTGTGAGTTTCTCTCCTGGCTGATGCAATGTAATTCTACCACACTCACAGAAGAATATGAGGCTAGTGGCTTAGCACCAGCCTCATATTCTTCTTCAGCAGGGGTCTCAGCTTTGTTTTGTTGCACATTCAACTCCTCAGTGACTCTCTGGGGTTTGTCCTCATATTTAATGTTTCGGGAACATCTGATGGCAAAACTGAAATCACGAGTCCTACTCTTGGGTCTATCCCAAACATGGCTCGATAGGACGACTGTTTTATTCCAGAATGAAAAGCTTGGCTTTTCATAAACTTAACAAATCGATGGTCTTATTAGCTCCTTTTAACTATCGACAGCTTCATCTTCCTGGGCTCCAAGGTAGACTGCAATGGCAACTGGTGCCCCAAAATCACACAAAGAATCGCCCTCGGGCGCACAGCGATGGCTAACATGGACCCAATTTGGAAGTGTAAGGACATATCAATCACTACCAAGCACAGACTGGTCACCGCCATTGCCACCTATGGGTGTGAGACCTGGATCCTAACAAAGGCAGACAGGAGAAAGATTGATGTGTTCAAACTGTGGTGCTGGAGAAGATTCCTGAGGATCCCCTGGAAGCGAGGGTCACCAACAAGTCAGTCTTGGAACATATCAATCCCAATTTTTCCCTGGAAGGTAAGATCACCAGGCAGAAGCTGACTTTTTTCGGTCATGTGATGCGGGCCAACTCACTGGAGAAGGATGTGATGCTGGGGAGAATGAGCAGAACAAGACCTAGAGGAAGACCGAAGACCATTGGCTGGATACAATCAAGAAGGACATGGGCAAGAACATTGAGGAACTGCAGGAATTGGTCAGGGACAGGAAGACATGGAGGGACATGACCCATAGAATAGCCAAGAATCGAACACGATTGAACGGCTAGGATTGGATTGGACATATATGTGTATATATAATATGTTAATAACAATTTACTTTATAAATTTAAAATAAAAGAACAGACTTTTGATTTATAAAATGCATATTCCCTTTACCTCTCTGACACTAGTCAATCATTTTAAAATCGTTGATTTTATTAAAACGAAACCTTACATGAAAGTTATTGTCATTATAAACGGTAAATCTGTATCTTTCTCGGAAATATCCGTTCTGTATTAAGATAAACGTAATCCAAATAATCTAAATTGAGATCATTTTCAACTTCGGATTCGGAGCTACTGTAGTCTGCCATATTGTTTTGCTAGATAATCTGTAGAATAAATTTTAACCCGCCCAAATTCGGCTGGTTAAGTTAGCCAGTAGTTTACCTAGAGATTTGACATCGTGCAACGCAGCAAGCTAAATCTGCAGATTAAAGCCTGTTTTAATCTGCAGAATAAGACTCGTGCAATCGGCCCTTAAGGATTATATTAAGGTTTAATCATTTGTAAATATTATTATCTATATGTAATAATGAAGACTGTGCCTTATAGATATTACCATCTATAGGTGACAATCAGATTGTTAAAACAAATAACTGTACATTGTTTTGGTACTAAAAACAGGGACATATAAATTTTTTGACTCCTCTAAGTGATTTATCTATATTTTTTTTTACTTTTCTCAGTTTTATCACTTAATTTGCTCTGAATGTAATTTTAAATATTTTATAATATACAAATTAAGTTCATGTTTTTGACTTATATTATTGTAACTAAATATTGAATATTAATAAATAAATAATTTTTTTAAGATTGGTAGAATCAATGCGACAGCTGGCTGAACATCTTGGATGCTATAAAGTGACTTTGGATTGTAGAGATCAAATGGTTAAGTTTTATTCAGAATTTGGATTTATATTGGAACCTGGAAATAGTAATGTCATGACACTGCGGTTTCGTGAATAATTTTTAAATTGTTAAATCTATGCAATGAAAAACTTTTATGTAATAAAATTATATTTTTCTTAAAACATTGTTTTATTGTTATATTTAATTTCAACACCAACTAAAATTATTTTTTCTTGTTATAATATTTTGTAAAATATGTTTAATTTCTAATAAATAAATATTTAATTTTCAGTTAACTGTACAGTTATAATTAATTATGACAAATAATTTTCTGTTTTTTTTTTTAACTACCAATAATGAAAGGTGGTAATTTATACATTTCATATGCAAATTCTTCGTTGTGACTTCCATCAAGATACAACCCAATATAATCAATCTCTAAGTGGAATGAACCTTCTATACTATCTGCACAAGTGATTCCTAATGATGCAATACGATTTAACGGAATCTTTACTTGTTTATCTTGTACTTTGCCTTTACTTGATAAAAAAAATTTTGAGAAAGGTATCTAATAATATTGCAAAAGGCAATTAATAACTAATGAAAAATTTAGTTAAAACTATTTTTGCCAGTACTTACTTTTGCTATCTGCCAATAAGGACCTCCTCTTGTAAATAAAATATAATTATATATGTCAAACCACATAACATCATAAAAGCCTGCAGTTGAAATATTCAATAAATAAGAACGTCCATCACCTCTAATTCTTAAAACAAGATGAGTAAATGATTCCCAATCAAGATATGTATCACGTTTAAATGATTTCTGTTTAAATTGAGAAAAAAAAATATATATTTTTATTTAAATTATTGATGGAATTTAATATTCACAATTAACTTACTGTGGCTCTAATAGAACGAATATTACAATATCCTGTCCGATGTACTTTACCATCTTTGGGCACTTTAGTATTTAAAACACCAGAGAACACCCCTCTTCTATTTTTTGTCAATGATAAACTACACTCACTGAAACCTTCATTATTATCTTTATCTGATGTTGCTATCCATTTGTCCAAATTTTCCTGAAAAATATTGAAATATAGTTTATAGCATTTGATTTTAAAAATGCAAATTTTCAATTATTTTTTCCATTTAAACTGATCTTTTATTTAATCAGAGCATAATAAGTAATCAAAAATTAATGATTTTTTCAAAATAGACAAATCTTGTTTGTTCCTTAAATGTTCACTCAATAAAATGACATTCAATGAATCTGAATGTCTTAATCCATTAAATATATTTTTAATAATAGGCAATATTAAAAATTCAAAACTCTAACTACTTTTCTACTTAAAGATATACAAGCACAAGCATTTATTATACTGTATTCTAAATACACTTTATATAAAGTCAAAAATGTTTTTTCTATTATAAGTCATCTTCAATTCACAAAATAAAATTCTTAGAATAATCTCTCTTCTGTATTAAAAATGTTTATGGAATAGAGTGGGCCATGCTGAAAGTCATAAGTTTGACATGCCTGCCTTAAATGGTTGATTCTTGTTTGTAAACAAAATAAAAAAAATATGAAGAGTTCTAAACTTTCTTAATTGGAATGTTTGCTAAGCTATAATGTTTTGTTGACATACATTGCATAGTTATCAAGAAAACTTGACAAAAAAATTAATTTTTAATTCATTAAAAATTCTGTCATAAATATTTTTAATTATATTAGTATTGTTTCAGCATTGAATGCAATAAAAATTTGGTTAAATTTATTTTTTATAAATAGTTTTATAAAATTACTTCAATCATTATATCAAACTTCAAGGAAGATAAGAGAAAATGACTAAAATATATTCATTCTTACATTATATACTATAGACATAAATATTTTACTTTTTATAAGGATAGTTTACATAAACATGAAAATAATTAAATAATTGCATTCCAAAAGTTGATTTCCTAAAATTTCTGAATAAAAATCATTTAAAAATTTTCTTTATAAGAATTACTTACAAAATTTATTCTTATAAGTTTAACTAAATAAAACGATAATAATAATAATAATATAAAATTTGATAAATTGAATATTTAAATTTGAAATAACAAATTAAATTATATTTAATCTTACTTAATTAAGATTAGAATAGTGTATTAAATCTCTCCGTTATTAGTCACATGCAGATTTAATGTAATAAGTAAAGCATAAATTAATTTATGTGCTCTACGATCAATTATATTGTTTAACTTCTAGATTTATAGTAAAATCCACTTATATTGGATTTATTTGTAAGCTTACACAACATGAATATGATATTGCGTAAGTGTTAACATCAAATAAACGTATAAATATTAAAAAATAAATAAATAGTTACAAAATTTGCCTTTGAAAATCTTTATAAGGAATTTCTTTAAATTGTGAATTTATACTTTATTTTTATAGTTTTTTAATTGCGCAAATTGATATTCATTAATTGTAATATAATCGGTTCCGTACGTAACCTTATGCACCTGATATATCTAATTAAACCGTATGTATATAATAATTAAAATAATTTAATAATAAAATTATGCAAATTCGCATGCGTTACCATTCTAATTATTTGGATAAATGTCCATATATGAATATCACATGTATAAAGAGAGATATGAGTGCTGTTCATGATAGGAATAACCTATTTCGAATGATTGCTTTGCTATTGGATGAATTGCTTTAGTCTAGACGTAACAAAAAACAAATTTAATTAATAATTTTTATGCAATTAACTTTATTTGAAACTTTAACTCATGTATATAGTATAGTAATAAGACGTTCAAGAGAGAATTTATTTTTATGAAATTTAGTGATATTTATGCAAGATATTCAGTTTAAGCATCGCATTATTCCGTAATTAAATATCTAATATCTCAAAAAATTTTAAATTATTTTGTAGGAATCGCTTTTTGAGATCAAAATCATATTTTCGAATTTTTCTTAATTGTATTTTTTTCTGATTCAATGGTATCGGTATCGAAATTTTAACCTTATAATATAGCAAAAGAAACTGGAAGGAAAAAAAATAATGCAACATAAGTTATCTATAATCAAACCATTCCGGATTTCTGACACTCTTTAGGTCAGAGTGCTTTTACAGAGCCACGTCACCAGCTTGAGTTGATACCTAATTAAATCGAATCGATAAAGCTGGTCTGGTAACGGTTCTTGTTATTTGTGAATACGTAATCGTTGCGTGATATGAGAATCAATGTGGAAACATCACGTTTGTTTCGGAAACGTAGTGTCCGCTAAAATTTTATATGATCTAAACAATCAATTCTTTTCCTGTGGATACATTCCGAAAAAAAAAGCGAATTTTAAATAGGCCGTGTTGGTCCGGATTTAGTTAAGAATTTTAGTAAATTATATAGGCCGATATCATGGTACAACCGCATAAAAACTTCCTAAATTTCGGCTTATATATGAGAATAAGTTGTTAAAAATATTTTATAATATTTATGAGGAAAAATGCAGAGTAAAAATTATGCAAATTATTTACGTAAATCTAAATTTTTTAAAAGATGCATTGCTAGTTGATAAATCTAAACATAATTATATAATTAACACATGACGAACTATAGTGTATAAATAAATGAAATTAATACCGTAAGAAGGTTAAACGAAAGCGATTTTTTGGGATGCCAATTAAAAATCTTCTCTGTTTTGATACAAACAACCTTCTCTAGTTCATAGAAGACATTTTGGATCAAATTTTCTAAACAGATATATTTGAAATTCAAGATCCGCAAATGTCTGTGATTGTAAACACATTATTATTGTAAATTTAATAATATTAAATGAAAATTTATTTCAGAAAATTTCTTAAATTAATCATATTATTTTAATATTTTTAGGGAACCTTAAATCAATTATTTTTATAAATTTAATGAATATCATAATTAATGAAGTAATTTATAGAATAAAATTTATTTGTAACTTCATAATAAAATCATAAAAAATTAAAGGTTAGTAATTACGCTACAGCAAAAAATGGATGTGATTGAGCAACATAAAAGTATACTTTTTTAAATAAGGATATCTTTGCAAAATCATTTGCCTATTATATTGTTGTTTTTGTTATCTTTTGCTGTCATATTTTGCTAATAAACAAATAGAAAACTTGTTAAAAATTTCTCATTGGTTCGCTAACTAGTTCTATCTGGAACTAATTTACTGATTCAGTAAAGTTGCAATGCTTAATCGCAAATCGGACTATTCACTCAATTCTCAACCCAGAATTAGCAGCCAGGCGGTGCTCAACTTTCGCTTTCGATTCTCTGTTTTGGTTTCGATTTGGCGGTTGGTTTGATGATGGTATGAGATGCAATTCCTGGTAAGTTATTAATTTAGATGATGAACAATGATGTAAAATATGAAAATAAATATTTCTTAAACAATTAGTGTTAAGTTAGTATTGTGGTTATTCATCGTGAGGTTAGCTAATGGCCGGAATCTCACAAAGCAAGAACCAATTACCATATTTTACATATAGTTAATACTTCGAATAGTGCGAGAAATTCGTGGAACCAAATTATTCGCACTAATCGAGGCCTACCTGTATTCACAAATGGGCTTTGTTCCAACTAGTTTCAACTAGGCAAATCGGGTTTTAACTAATTTTGGGTTTTGGTGGTAGCACATACAATGCTATTTGTGAAAGTATAATTTACCTGCTATATAAACTATTTTAAGGCATGCACTAGCTATTTTTTAGACATTTAAATAAATTATTATATAAATCAGAATTCAGAAAATTGAAAATACTAGTTAATTAAATATTTTTTATCTTCCAAAGAAAACTGAATCTTATGAGATTACTATACTATCTGCTCTCCACTAATAACTTTTGATCTAATTAAAGTATTTTCTTATCTTTATCTTTAATAACAAATCATTTAACTCTAGCTCAAACATTTAAAAATGATGAATATTTCACACTTCTAAAATATTCTCTTAATATATTTGAGTTACTTCTGAATTATTGGATTTTTATGAAAATTAACAGAAAGATCAAGCTGTTGAATATGATTTCTGAAAGATATTAATTTATCTTTTTACATTCAATTGTTTTAAAAAATGGTCTTTCAAACTTTAGGTTTTTTCTTAATGACTTTTGAAATTATTATATAAATATGTAGAGATTATTTTGTTGAAGCATTACTGAAGGGAAAAGTAAAGCTTCAACTGAAAAAGGACTATACTTACAATTCAGGAAATTTAATTTTTATTTTATTTACCCTCAATCTCTAATATCATACTATATATTTAAATTTTACTTTATTATTTGCCAACAAAATATTGTAATAGATTAATTTACATCATAATCTCTAGATGATATAAAATTTTTAATTTAATAAATTGTATTTAAAATTTTTTAGACCGAGATTAAAAAATGTTGATCGAAGCAGTGGCCAACAAAAGGCAGTTACAGTCAACAATGTTACGGTTATCATTACAGAATTTCAACCAAAACGACAACCTACATCTGATGCTTCAAATGGTATAAATATGAGTGGCAATAGTACAGACAATAGTAGCCACTCGGATTCAACAGTATTGGAGACGCGGAATGGAGATACAGAAACTGATCGAAGATGAAGATTTTATCAGATTAGTCAATGCTGCTGTATACAATATGTCAATATTAGCAGAAGTGTTTGTGTACAAATGTTTTGTAGTGTTTTGCTTGTTACTTCATTTGAATACCTTATTGGCAGGATATCTGTATTCAAGTTTAGTGAAAAACTGACCAAAAGTGTCCGTTTCAGTGTAGTGTGCTCCGGGCCAAGATGGAAGTTACCAGCAAATGCTGCCATGATCATATAATCAATTACTATCAAAAAGGATATTTGAATTGATTTTTGAAACTAATTGTTTCACACTTAATCTCATTTACTGCCATCATCAATTTTACATCCAGTGAACATTTAGCTCTGTATATAATTATTAATTTACAAATTTTTTAACATAAAATAGGTCTGTGGAGATAAGGCAAAAATAAATAAATAAAATCTCCAATTTCATTTTTTTCTAATATTTTATGTAAACTGGGATGTGTTCATTTTTTACTTTTGAAAATTATTATATACAATATAAATAAGTAGTTACTTTGGACTTTTTTTTATGATTAAGTGTAAAGTTATTGTTCACTTTATACAAATAGTGGAATATTATTTCCATGGATTTATTCTTCAATTTTGAAAAATGTACATTATATTGTATAAAAAGGTTACAAGAAATAGTCAATGTTCTCTATACATTTTGTTTAATTCAACAGATGTGAATTTATCAATATATTAATCTGTTAACAATGATTATAATTTAATTTTTTCAATGCAAATGTTAAATATTGACAGGTAAAATATTTAATAAAATTTCTAAGATATCTAAGTTATGATTTGAATTTTAAAATTGTCTTTTTAACAATTGTTTCATGTATACTATTGGATATTAAAGTATGTGATTTACATAAATTTGGTTTAATACTAAAAATTTATAATCGTATACAGTATTGGAAATTTTAATCTACATGCTTATTTGTATCAAAACTGTACATGGAAAATATCTGATTTAATGAATATTGTATCAGAGTACAAATAATTAGGGAAATGCAATGTACTGTACATAACAGTTATTAATAGAAACAATTTAGGGCAATTCGTTGTTTATGGATATTCAGAGTATCAAAATAAATATTTCATTAAAGAATTCCCTCTGCCTTATTAATATAACTCAAGGTCTTGAAATTATTTAATCTGATGATAAAAATTCTGTATAGAAATAACCTTATATAATCAAGAATAAGCTTTTATAATTGATAGTCAAATGAGTACAATATTTGATTCGAGATTCGATTTAATTTATAAAATTTGTGTATACAGTATACAGTAGTTGAAAGATTTGTACAAAAAAAATATATGCAATATATAATACAAAAAGTTGCTTATTGAAAAAGTATTTTAAAATATCATTCATTAGTAATCAGAGGAGGACCGTTAACTTTGGGGACCCAAATTAATGGTGAGAGCTACGCTAAACTAACACTTTAGATTTGCAATCTCGTTCCGACATTGCCACATTATTTACATAATTGACAAATGACAAAATATATGTTGATTTTATCGACAGAACCATATTATTTACTTAATTTAAAATATTGGTATTTGATATTTTATTAAAATCCAATAGTATTGCAAACCACGATTTAAACTATCTAGGTACGAAAAAAATTTAGTATAATTTATTTTTTCTTAAATTTTTAATTAGTTTTTTATTATTTGTATGACTGAACGGGGCCTTGGGCTCAGCCCATAAAGACCATATCTAAATCCGCCCCTGTTCATAATTGAATTTCCCATTTCGTAAGATAAGATAGTACTGTATAATTTAGGAATGTATGTCATATCAGTCGCGATTAAAGAATAGCTAAAGATAGCGAGGAGATTCATGATAAATCTTAATATGTATTTTAACAATTGAAAAAAAATTGCCTCTACTAAATCCGCCCCTGTTCATAATTGAATTTCCCATTTCGTAAGATAAGATAGTACTGTATTTATAATTTAGGAATGTATGTCATATCAGTCGCGATTAAAGAATAGCGAGGAGAGATTCATGATAAATCTTAATATGTATTTTAACAATTGAAAAAAAAATTGCCTCTGTTTTTGTAAAAATGTGTTTATATATTTTTGAGGCCGTATGGATTTAGATTTCGAAGTTTGTATGTAAGAAGATAGTATGATTTTTGGATACCCTATTGCTCATAATAGCAAATGCATCATTAAAGAGAGGTTTTGTTAGGGAATTTTACAAGATATCCAATATTTATATAAAATGCATTAAAGCAACAAAAAAAAAGTCTCTTAAACAGAGTAAAGTAGCCTATTCTTATAAATGTTGATTCAATTAATAGTCTCATTATATTTCTTTAGTAGATGGTTGCTATTTGGGAGGAGTTTCAAGATTATTCTCATAAATGTATGCTTTAAAATAAGACTATTAAAAATGTTAAGTTGTATGGTGACCTTTATTGAAATAATAAATCTTTTATTGCTCTTAGATTCAACATTATTACTGTAAATGCACATTTAACCGTAGAGTAAAAAGTGAAGAATTCTTGCTCCTTGTAATTATAGAACTATAATTTATTGTTGAATATTCGTATGTTTGCGGATTTTATTCTTTTGGGTCAACAATTTTCAGTATATTGAAAGATGTGAAACTTCAACAAATGCCAAGCATTGGTGAAAGTTAGTAAATTTCGGAAACCACGACTGCAAAAATACTTATCATCATAGATACCATATATTGTACAATATTCTAAACTTTTGGATTTGAATGGATTATGGAGAGGCGTGACGAACTTTTTTTGTAAGAAAGGGGGCGTTCCAATATAGTTTTGAAACTTGATTAAAGGTGATCATAATAGGAATGAGACCGATTATTCTTCGAACTAATGAGTACAATTACGTCACTACTCGAACTAGCTTGAGAATTCTTGAGCCAGCAGATAAATATCAGTTATGCAGATTGTACATTACACATTTAATATAGAAGTAAGATATGAAGCAAGTTCTTCGGAAAAAAATAGATATGACAAGGGAAGTAATAGAAATTAACCAGATTATTTGTTTTCTGGAAGCCATAGTTATTAAAAATATTAAAATTTAAAGGTCCGATCGTTCATTTATTTGTGCTACTTTTTGATATAGTAAAATTTAAAAAACACGAAGTTTATCTTCTCTCGCATTTTAATTAATTGCGTCTTAATTTTTTACTTTCATTCGCAAGAGGTGAAAAAATAATGGATCTGATTCTCTAGCTCAAACTCGTGACGCAATTATTCCAGCGTTCGAACCACTTGAAAAATATTCCTATCTCCATCTCTCAAACTATTTGCGCCTTATACAATGCGTTCAATTTAAAAGCGGTACGTAACGTACAGTATATTTGAGTCTTGTTTTTGTTGCAAAGATTAAAAATGATTTCCGGTTGTTTTTTGTTGTTATTGTTCCGTTATGCCCATTGTTACAGGAAAAGTTTATTTGCAGCGGAGAGGAGGGAGGGACGGATGCATTGTCAGTTGCAGGTGTTCGCTGTACTGCTGGGTTGTGTTTGTTCTTCGTTGAGTTGAGTGAGAAATTGCCCTCAACGATGCCATTTAATGTTCAGGAACGTGCCTTCATTGTTGAACAATATTTCAGAACAAATTCATTCGAAAAAAAGCTGCAGTAAATTCACAGAAATGTTCGGTAATAGTGCTCCGACTGTAAGTTCATTCAGAAAATGGTCAATAAGTTCCATGAGACAGGGTCTGTATGTAACGTGAAACACCGACGTAGGAGGACTGTACTAACACAAGAGGCAGTGACTAATGTTAGTGAAATAATGACAAGATCTCCCCACAACCATTTACGACGCCTAAGCCAGGAGACGCAAATGTCCCTAGGATCAGCCTATACAGCAGTGAGGAAAGAAATATGGAAAAACGTGTTAACATGTGCATTCAAGAACAAGGTCATCATTTTCAACATTTGCTTTAAGAATCTTTCTTGTATACTTGTATATTTGTGCTCCATACCGCTTTTATATTGAACGCATTGCATATTAATCTCATCACGACCAACGGGGCCGCATTTACCATTAGGCGCACTAAGCGCGAGCTGGGAGCCTCACTCTGTAGGCCACAGAAGGTTAAAACCTCACTCCTCACAAGCAACAATATAAAAAACAGACTATAAGATATATAAGATTCATTTTAGGCTTTCTTGTAGTACAGCCTTTATTAAACGGCCGCATTTACCATTAGGCGCACTAAGCGCGAGCTGGGAGCCTCACTCTGTAGGCCACATTAGAAGATTAAAACCTCACTCCTCACAAGCAACAATATAAAAAACAGACTATAAGATATATAAGATTCATTTTAGGCTTTCTTGTAGTACAGCCTTTATTAAAAGACTCTTTATAGTTGCAAAATAAAATTCTTATTTTTAAATATTCATAATATAAAAAATTACCCTCTATTACCTCTAATAAAAAAATTAGAGTCCGCTGAAAAATTTGTGAGGCCTTCCGCCTCCATTTGAACTATGTTGTTCTTTCCTTAGAATATAAAACTTACAGGAACTGTAGTATTGCGTAAATTCGTATCACCTACGAGGTAAAAAAACTATGGGGTAATAGATGTTTTGTTCCCTATATCTACATATTTTGCACAACCATAGAAGAATGAGAATAAAAATAGAATTGTGGAATTTTTTTAATTTATCACTATTCTGAGATTTGTATTTTTATCGCGCGGCTGTAACCGATGGAAATTATTCTGTATCGCAACAGATTGTAAACAACCAATAAAACTTTCATTTGTTCGGGGATTAAAGAATTAAATAATAATGCTGAAATAGACATTGTAGTCGGAAGGTTAAATAGAAATCGAAAAGAGCATCGATTTTACATAATAGTTTACAATGTAAAACATAATAGTACGCCTTCGATAAGAAACCAATAAGCATATTTTATTCATAAATACGCTGCTTAGTTATAAGAAATTACATAAAATATTTTTACTTGAATTTTTAATTTAAATTGGCCCGTTGATTAAAAAGGTTGCTCACCCCTGATTTAGACCATTTTGAAAATTAAGTTTAATAAAAGATAATTTTATTTCTTTTATTTATAAATTAAAATACAAAATTATAAATGTTATAATCACTCCATCACTCCGTGCTCCGTGGCTACAATAACAACTAACAGTATTTCAATTAACAACAGATCGGATTAGAGACCTTGGACATTTTTCAATGAGAGTCATATAATTTTTATAATTGTTAACTCTCAGAATAGTTGATCATTTTACTCTTCTTATTATTAAAAAAGTGTTTAAAAATTTTTCTAATGCCCCTAAAAAAGTGTTGTCAAAGAGTGGATGGCCCCTTCTGCCTGCCCTAGCTCTGCCACTGCAGCAGACATAAAGAACATATTTCAATGCCTATGTTAAGAGAAACATTTTAATTCTCTTTGGTTGCTAATGTTATCAAAATCTTGTTAATATATAATATATTGAATTTCATTAACTAGTGTTCATTGGTATATCTATAAATAAGCCTTATTCAAAGTGGAAAAAGATATAATTTTATTATAGAAGTACTTTTGACTTTAAGAAATCATCATCAGCCTTACACAAAAAATAATTAGAATATTTGGTATTCTAATTGTTTTTTGTGTAAAGCTGATGACTTCTTAAAGTCGAAAGTACTTATATAATAAAATTATCTTTTTCCACTTTGAATAACGCTTATTGATAGATATACTAGTTATATAAGTGGAAGTTTATTTATGCACTAATAGTGTTCATTGATTTATAGCAGTGCTTCTCAAAGTATGGGTCACGACCCCATATGAGGTGGCGTAACAAAATTTTGTGGTTGCAGACATTTTAGCAAATCTTTTAATTTGTGTTTCTTAGTTTATATACTTCTATACCCAGGATCGCGAAAATATTTTCTTGGGGTAAAAAGGGTCACCAAGTGGAAAAGTTTGAAAAGCACTGATTTAGAGTTACAAATTTTACAAGATATTTTAATATGATATTTTCAATTATAATGTGGGCTCTTCAATTTTATAAGAAAATGATAATATACAACTATATTTTATCCATTTTCCCAAAATTTTTGAAAAATTTCATTAAGATATGACAAGGGATCAAATTCTATATGGAACTGTAAAATATCCTTTTTTATAAGTTAATGAATAATTAATCAATGCAAAAAAATATACACAAATAATAGACTGCTCAAAATTGGAAAAAGTTTTTTAATAAGATTATGTAAGATTTTTGACCTGCTCTTCAGAAAAACAAGTTTAAAGTATTACTACTTCTATTAAAATTGTTTTTTCTTGTTTTAGAGCTGTTTGCTACTTGTACACTTAATTCTGTTTTTTACATGATAGATATGTTCCCAAAGAATACATTTAAAAAGTTCATGTAAAAAAATATACTGTATCTATGGAAAAATAGAAGATTAGTTCCAGCCCTATTCTATTAAATAAAGTATAATTTATATTATTTTATTATATTTATTGAACAAAACACTGAATGGATTGATAACATAGTACCACTGATAAGTCATCCACAGGTCATAATGCAATCAATTCATGCAATGTTTCATTCAATAAATATAATAAAATAATATAAATTACATTATATTCCAACAACTGTGGAGATTGCTTGATGGAACATTACCTATGCATACTGTGTGTGTATATAATTACAAATAAAATGTATATGTATCTATATATATATTGAAAATCTTAATGAAATGATTATTGATCTGTTTTCATCAAAAGTATAAATTTTAGATTATTAAGATATTAAAAGTTTTAAAATTTTTTAAACTTATTTCATTTATAATTTTTATTTAATGTTTTTATTTAGATCTAACAAAATTAGAAATTGAAGAAGTGGAATTATTAGAAACAGAAGAAGAAAAATCAGAAGAAAGTAAAATTGAAATTCCAACAAAACCCGAAGAAAGTGATCTCACAGAAACATTGATGCATGAAATGGAAGGTATAATAATGTTTTATTTTATCATAATAATAATAATCAAATTTAATTTAAATAAAATTCTAAAAAATACCTTTGTACAAGTAACCTTTGACTTATGACAAGATTTGTTTCAAACCCTAAGATCATAAGTCAAAACAATTGGAAATGTTTAAAATTTATGAATTGCTCACTATGAATATTTATTATTGCATCCCACTTTATCATAATAAACTTAATAAATACAAAAATACAAGAACTAGATATGAAAATGATGTTTTGCATATATCAGACCATTGGTCATGGAGTTGAACACGTGAATTGTATTGATCAGTCATGGAATTTAATGATTACATCACCATCATAAATTGAGAACTATCTGCATTTACATCTTTCTGATAGTAATATTTGATTTTTTTAATATGCAATGTGCTACGTAATTTCTTTTTTTTTTTTTTGAATCCTTTAAAACCTGGAAGTAATTTCCTTACAATACTTACAAACTTTTTTTACAATTTCCTTACAATACTTACAAACTAATAAGATTAATCTGTTCAGGTGCGAATTTGAATTTGAAGGGTTTTGGACGATTCCATTTATTTTTTCTAAGCAGGGTTAGGTAGGCTTAATGGCAGGTGTTCAATCATTTTATCCGAAAATTGATATTGAGCATCTGTTAGGAAAGTTTTAATTTATTACTTACAAATTAATCTATGTTATTATTAATTTAGGCAAAATGCAGCATTATAGGATTGTAACTAAATGAGTAATTAAGCGATAAGTTATTAGAGCACCAAGTGAAGCACTAACAATAACATAATGGCGACTATGGGAAGTATTTTATTTTACTGTTTTATTTGAAAATGTATGCTTCTTTCTGCATTTGTAATAAAATTAAAATCTGTTCCAAATGATTCTCATTGATAAAGTGCTTATTATCTGTTAATTTACCAAATGGTAAAAACCAAACAATATTTATTTCGTTTCCATGACAACTTAATCATTGATTTTAAAAAAGAAATTATAAAAATTGAATGTGAGTGTCAAAATGAATTTAGTATTATTATGTCAGTTTTTGGTTTTAATTTAAATATTGATTACAATCTGATAAAAGAAATTTTTTTTTAAACTAAAATAAGAATATAAAATTTCTTTTAAAATCCCATTATATAAAGTAATATTATTTCTATAGAAAACAAATAGCCTATTGAAAATTCTTATTTTTTATTTAAACTGAAATTTAAGCAATGTTATAATAGAAAATTGTCATGAATTCTACAGAAAATTATATCTAAATTAGTATATATTGAAGTTGATATACTTCAGTTTATCATTAGCTAAAATGATTATATTAAAACTAGCATATTTATTCTAATCTTTCAATTCAAATTTTAATAATTATATTATACTGTATATTAAAATTTGGAATACATAAATACTCAAAATTTAAATTAAAAAATCATGACAAATATATTAGATTGAGTATTCCCCAATCAAAAATATTCTGAAATCTATAATTTCACTTTCACAGTAAAGTGTCTTTAAAGATAGGATTTTAATCACTATGTGTGCTGTGAAATATGATATAATCATCAACGGATGTAATAGAGCATATACTGTGAAGATTTAGTAAAACTGTCAAAAATTGTCAATGCAAGGTATCTGTGACTACTTATTTTCTATTATGTTATTTATATATCATTAAAAAATGTCAAAAAGATCTGATAGTGATAATCATATGAGTAGCAGTTATAAGATTCTTTCAAAGATAATAAATAAATTCATTTATATTGCTTCTTTCATTTATGTTCTTGTTTTTTTAGGTGAAATAAAAATAAATTTTAATAAAAGTTTGAATATTTTTTTAAATTTCTTTTCAACTTTACCATAACATGTATTTCAAACTCCAAAAGACTCTAAACCCTAAGAATATCAGATTAGGTAATTCTTTAATGTTTAATTCTAAGCTCAAATAAAAAAAATAGCATCAGACAAGAAATTAAAATTTCATCAAATTAAATAGATTTTAAATGTTAGGCAATAAAAACACTATAAAGCAGTGGAGAATAAGTTCACAACAATTTTTAGTTAAGAACAAACGTTTTCGACCTTGATTATAGCCATCCTCAGGTTCATATGCTTAGGTGCATACCGAGTTCAAGAACATGTGAGATTTTTCTCACATCTTAGATTTCATAAGGATCTTTCATAGATTGCAAATTTATTAAAACAGATACTGGAGAGGTAAAGGATTTTAAGATTATTCCAGAGAAAATATTAAATGATCAATACAAAACTTTTATGATATTAATTAATAGAGAGAGTTCAAAGAAAATACAGAGAATTTAAAGTTAAGTAAGACAGTTTAAAAAAAGAAAAAAACTAGATATTCTATAAAATAGCAGAAAGAAGATTAAACAGGAATAGGTTGGAAATTGTAAATGAGAGATGAGAATGTTTAGAAAATTGTCTTCAATAAAAAAACATCACAAATACAATAAATAAAGACATAATATTACAAGAACACTAAGAATATTAGAAAATAATCCAATATTTCTACTATTGCCATAATGAATCATTATGGCATATACCAGAAGTGGCCAAACTATGCTTGTGAGTCACATGCGGCTCTTTGGTACTTTCAATGTGGCTCTATACCATGAAAGTCAATAGTAAATATGATGCAAATACTTACTGTATATACTCGAATATAAGCCGACCTCCCGACTTCAGAGTTTAAAAATCGGTAAAAATGCATAACCCATGTATAAGCCTACCCCGACTTTTGCACTTAAAATTCGGCAAAAATTTGAAACCGATAAATTACGTGATTTTTTATTTTTAGTTATCGATATGTTAATGCCATTTGCCAAAATAAATATTTTATTGAAACTTTAAATATATACATATAAAATAAATTTTATAATACAAACACCAATATATAATTTAAAAGATAAAATTTTATATTACCCGAAACGATCGAGCGCGTCACGCCACCGACTACAACCTGCATTTGTATAAGTGCATCAGATAGGCGACGCTGTGCCGCGACGCAGAAATTCTTGACAAGAATCCAGCACAGTGCGCCTACATAAGATTCTTGGATTATTGTTGGATTGTCGTGGCGCATCAGGCAGCCTGGCGTCGCCTAGCTGATGCACTTATATAAATGCAGGTTAGATTTGATCGCGCGATGCGCTGGATTGCATCAGGTAAAGTAAAAACAGAGATTTTAAATAATAATTATTTTTTTCGTTATTTTAAATATTATTTTAGTTACTTTTTAATCTATTTTAATTAAATTATGGATGAGTTAAATATAATAAGCATTTATTGATTACTAGCGAATGGATTAAAATATTAATTTATAATAATGAAAAATAAATATATTTTTAATTCAAAAATGAATCCTAGGTAAGATTCTCGTTAAATTGTCGAATTTTCGTGTCGCGTCATATCGGGCAGTGCGGTGTTGCCTATTTGATTACAGTATATAGATGCAGGTTGGAGTTGGTGGCGTGACGTGCTCGATCATTTCGGGATAAGATAAAATTTTACCTGGTATTGTATTAAATGAATTATTGCAAAATTTCCTTCCTGGTCTTTGGGAGATACGATTATTGCAAAATTTCCTTCCTGGTCTTCAGGAGACATTCAATAACCTATATTACTTCAATGGCGCTTTGCTTATTACTTCAATTTCTCCAGCCAAAAAAAAAAGTTGATTTTTTAGACTGGTGTATAAGCCGACCCCCCACTTCAGAAAATTTTTTTTGAGAAAAAAACCTCAGCTTATACACGAGTATATACAGTATTTAAGTTACACAAATTACAGATATATTATTTTTTGTCTATTGTAAAAAGTAGTATGCATCTATATGAAATAAACTATTTTTGAAATCATTATTAAGATTACCTGAAAAACTGAATCTGTTCTCATTGATCCAGAAAGAAAATGTGGCTCTTGAATATCTGAGATTCTCTTATGTGGCTTGTAGTGACATGAAGTTTGGCCACCCCTGGCATATACATAGTCAAACTCCAATAAGATGCCACCATCCGTTTGGGGACAATTATGGCAGCTAATCAGTGTTGGCAGTTTATCGAAAGCACATTTAGTATAGAAATGAAAATGAACTCTGAATTTATTAAATTTAATAAAATTCAGTACATTTATATTTAGCATCCAAACTTATAATTTCTAAAAACTGGGGACAATTTTGGCGGCTAATCGGGGTTGGCGGTTTATCGAAAACACATGCGTGGTATAGAAATGAAAATGAACTCTGAATTTATTAAATTTAATAAAATACTGAATTCATATTGAAAAACTTCTTACTTTAGATATTAAATAAAAGCAAACAATAAACCAAATAAGTAAGATAAATCGTTTATTCAAAAACGTTTTCAACTATCCACGTAGCCTTGGCAGGCTATGTGGATTTTATTACTGTTTCTAACTACAACTTCATCTAATATCATTTGTTTTTCTTTAATTAATTCTAAGATTTTTTCCTTCTAATAAATATCCAGAATTCAAGTCTATATCCATGTAGTCTTGGCAGGCTATGTGGATAGCCAAAAACGTTTTTGAATAAACGATTTATCTTACTTATTTGGCTTATTGTTTGCTTTTATTTAATAAAATACAGTACATTTATATTTAGCATCTAAACTTAATATTTTCTAAAAAACTGTATACTTTACAGTATAGTATATCATACCATATACATAAAATACTATATAGAAAACATGTCCATCTGCTATTCTGATCCTCTACTTTGAGTTCTCTGTACATGGCTTACTGTACACTATACTTATTTGCTCAGTACACAATAAACAATGGAAACGATCTGGTTCTTATGATCTTAAATTTTCTACACCCTAGGTGTGTAAAGAGACACATGATTAACCATTAACTCCATCTCTCCCACTAGCTATTTATAAATGAATCCAGAGATCTTTTAAAACTGTATATATAGTATTGATGAACTTTGGGATATAAATCACCTTATATACCCCCCTGGCTTAACAAGGATAAATACAATACTAAAAGGAATAATTGTTTAGATGTTTCTATTGGCTGATGGCAGATGGTGTCTTATCAGGGTTTACCTATTCCATCTACATTGGGAAGATCTGTTCTGCCAAATTTCTTGGCAGTCAGCAAGAGTGGCAATCAAACCCCTTATTGGGGCAAATCAGTGAATTATACAATCAAACCCCTTATTGGGGTTTGTTTGTATAATTATTATTTTTATATTGTCAATATTAAATTCTTATAACACATTATAATTATCCATTTGATAAACTGAAATTAAGTAACTATCAAGAATTGATTTTCATGCTCATTTTGCATAGGGCCATGGTGATGACAGAGTGAAAGCCTAAGACTATATTCTAGTTGTTAACAACATAACATTAATGAATGAACTGAAAATGAATTCAGAATATAGACTTGAATTCTGGATATTTATTAGAAGAAAAAAATCTTAGAATTAATTGGAGAAAAACAAATGATATTAGATGAAGTTGTAGTTAGAAACAGACAATAAGAACTGTATCAACTAAAAGAATAATGAATTTGATATTAAATCTTATATTAAATATTTTGGATACTGCATAGAAAGTAATGGGAAATTGAAATGGATATTTCTAATATATTAATATAGTTTGGAAGGAATATTAATAAAATATTCGACGATAAGAGAGCAATAACATAGACTGAAAGATAAATTTTACCAAAATATAATTAGACCAAATATATAATGCATTGCTTTGAATGTTAAAGCATCAAGATATCAGATGAGAAAATTATTGCAGAAAAAAATATTGAAATGTATTCTAAGTATGACCAGAAAAGAAGACACAATGAAGACAATATGAAGAGGCTAAGAATGTTTCTTATATATATTATCATATATAAGAATGTTTCTTATATATGAGAAAATAAGGATCTTAGCTAAAAAGTTTGATTATGTAATGTTAAAAGAAATAGATAATCAATTATTAAAGAAATTATAAAAAGGCAAATAATCCATGAAAAATGAAAGATATTATTTGAAACTGTATATTTAAAATATAATCATTATTTAAAACATAATCAGTATGCAAACCAAAAAATTTAATAAAAGGAAAACTTAAAAAAATTTTAAATACAGGAGCTTCCCAATTTTCATAAACCTTGAATTCCTGAAAATGGAGTTAGATTTATGCAAATTGTTGTAAAATTATTATATTAAAATTAAAAACATTATATAAAAAGGTAATTTTTGTCACTATATAGTATTATGTTATGTGTAATTATGTATATAGTATAGATACAGCTGAAGAGGGTCGGATAGACCCGAAAACGTTTCTGTAATTGCACAATAACTTTAATAAAGATATTTATATCCTACCTAAGTGCTAGAATAAAGAAAAAAAAATACTAAAGATAATAGATTATTATTTAACAATCAAACTTGTCTGTTAAATTTTGTATATATAAAATTTTGAAAAATCAATAAATATCAAATAGCAAAGAGACAAACTAAGCACTATGCAGAAATAGATCTTTATTTCATCAGAAAGAAACGCTTTCAACCTTTCTCAACAGGTCTTCGTCAGCTGATGAAGACCTGTTGAGCATTTCTTTCTGATGAAATAAAGATCTATTTCTGCTTACTGCTTAGTTTGTCTCTTTGCTATTATTAGTTGCAGAATGTCTACGACTTTAGTAAATATCAAATATTCATTGCTATTTAGTTATACAGTCAAACCTCTTTAAGCCGCCCCTCTATAAACCGCCACCCTCGTTATTTGCCTGATGAAAGCCAATAACAAATCTCCTCCTATATGTTAAAACATGAAATTCCCTCTATAAACCGCCACCTCACTAATCGCCAACCACCACTCATTTCTGGAGGCAAAACCATTTCATTAGTAGACAAATCAGTTGTTTAAACCGCCAAAACAATCGAATGGCAAGGTCAACCAACACAAATAGAAACACTAGAGAAGATGGCAATTAAGTAATTTATCTGTTAACATTTATTAGACTGTAATCTCGCACCTGTGACTATTCACATCCCTGTTTTCAAAATGAGCTATTCCAAAACTTTAAACGGATTTTTACAAAATAACCGTTTAAAATAGAAGACTGGAGAGCCATAACCTCAACTTTGCGGAAGAAGAAGAACAGTTTAAACCGTTTTTTAAAAATCAACTGTTGTGAATATCGTTGCTGTTTCTTAATCGGAAAAATGTCAAAAACGACATTAGATGTTCACGAAAAGATTTTAATTTGTGAATATAAAAATAAAAATCCTTCTGCTACTCAGCAATTTATTTCTGATCACCTTTAATTAAATGAAACAATGTCATTCTAGTCTATACATGTTTTCTCATATGTTACCATAAACCCTCCCTAAACCGCCACCCTCCTTTACCACCAGAGAGGACCTTCGAACCAATGGTGGTGGCTTAAAGAGGTTTGGCTGTATATAATTATACTTTTCTTAATTATATTTTTAGTTGATATTTGTTCTCATTTTTTAATATGATATGCTTATTACTATTCATCAGTTTAATTATCATTATAAATTCAATACTTTGCTAATAAAATTTAATAAAAACTTAAATATTGAGTCAAGTATATTTATGCTAATTCATAGCCTTTTCAGAATAAAATAATTATTTTATGTTTTCTCAATTTATATTAAATATTTTTTATTTATAGGTATTTATTTTATTAGATATTATTTATTTTAAGTATTCATATTCCATATAAAATAATTAATAATTGCATATTAAATATCATTTTTAGCAATGATTGACCAGATAAGGAATTTTAAGTTGGAAGATTGCCATGAATACTCTCTATTATTACAAGGTTAACTTCTTTATTTTTTACAAATTTGGCACGTGATATCTTCATTTAGATATCTTATATTTCACAATTAACATTTTATCCTTATAATTTTGATATACGGTATGTAAACTGATATTAACTACTAATGTCTTAAATTAAAATTTATAGGTAATTATTAATAAATTTTATAATGTACTCAACTGTAACTACTTGGAAAAATAGTATTATCAAATCATTCAGCATTTCCAAATAGAATTTTCTACTTATGAAAAAATCAGATTAGAAAACAATGATTTTTTTTACTATTGTATTTATTATATATCCTGAATTAACAATTATTAATATGAATTTGCAAGATAAAAATTTTTCAAAATATATTAATAAATGATTATGCAATGCAAAATTTTATTAACAATCAAATATAAAAATTATAGTATTCTATGGAATACAGTATATAATTTGCAAATAGTTTAATTATGTTAATATTGTATATGAATATTTTTATCCAAAATTTTATTTAAGGATAATAAATAAAATAGGAATATATTATGAAATTATTTTGTATATCAGAATATTTTAAAAATCACAATATATATATATATATATATATAAAACTAAAGAAAAATAATAATACATACATATCATAAATCAACATTACTAAGGGGATTTACACAATCCAAATAATATAAAATTCAAAGATAAACTGCTAAGGGAAGTTTGGCTGGTTAGGATTATTTATATACATATACATTGTTCTCCAGTTATATAATGTGGGTAGGAATCAAACTCACATTGTAAGACAATCATGCTATAACTGATGGTTACAATTATGCTCTAATTCAGTGATTCTCTAATGGTCTAAAAACATCTAATTTTATACTGTTGTTAAGCATAGCTACTCATATGGTATTTTTTAATAATCAAAAGGAAATGATACAAATAGCTAACAAAAACTTTTATATGACATTAATTTGTTATATGTCAAAAGTGATCGCAAACATTAGAATTATATGAAAAGTTTAAAAAAACTATAAATTTTATCAAAAACTGATAAATTATGGTATAAAATTTTGAATTTTCTTCAAAGATATTTTTAAATTTATATATTTTATTATCAGAATTATTAATTATGAATTTAAATTCTAATTTTTTTTTATAAAAAAATAAGACTGAATTTTTGTAATAACTAGATATACATAAATGAGTAGAAATCTTCTGATTTAATGTTATGACATTGGACTATCACTCAAAACTTTTCTGAACTTGTATAGAGGATCATTAGATAATGGCCATTTTTAGGTTACAGTACCACTTTTGGATTTTCTTTTTAGAGGATTTAAAATTTAAATTTTTATTCCTTAGTTTTTAAATTTTTAATAATAAAAAATTTTGGCTATTGCAGAAATCCATGGATTAGACTTTTCTAATGATACCCTACTTATAGAATCTGTACAGTGATTCAACTTCAAAAAGAATATTATTGTATCCAGCCAGTTAGTTAGTTTCACAATATATATATATACTAGAAATTACCCGCTCATATAAATGAGTATCATGTGATTTAATCTAATAATACCGTATATAATGACAAAAACACCTCCGAACTTGTGTAGGGAATAGCATCCATTATTACATTACAGTGCCCTCTGAGAATTCTGTCTTTTTAGAGAAACTACAATTTCAATGTTATTTCTATTCTTTAATTTTTAAATTATTAATAACAACAAATAATTTAGGCTGTTGCAGACATCCAAAAATTAGACCTTTCTAAAGATACCCTATTTGTAGAAATTGGTACAGTAGTTCAACCGAAAAAGGGACATCCAGCCAGCCAGTCACGTTTGACTATTAATAATATAATATATACAGTTATGTCTTCTATAACATGGCTTCTTACAACATGGTTTCACCCTAATACGATTTGAAAATTGTGGAAACCATCATATAGCATGATACTTCTACAACACGATTTTTACTTAACACATTTAGAAAATTGTGTTTACTCACCTACAACACAAAAGATTTTCATTAATTTTTGCAACTCCATACTAGGGACACACAATACACACACAAAATGCAATCATTGGGAAATACTTTGCTAAAATTAGTCATAAATGCAATTTTGCTAGTTTACCATGGGAGGGATGGTATTCAGTCTATTTTCAATTTCAATTTGAAATGAGTTAATTAGCAACAGTTGAATATTTTGTGTTCCAAACATTTAGTTCTTGGATAAAAAATACATTTTTCTTCTTCAACAGAGGAATGAGAAAGAGAAGAAAAACTTTTTTATTTATAAATTCTTTTTAGGTATATGTTAAAAGAACAATTTTTTTCTAGTGGATTAGATTACAAATTTTGTAAAGAGAGCAGAAGATACACAAACTTTAAATGCATAAAAAATAATACACAGTCACAAGCTCTCCGTTAAAATAATATATATATATATATATATATCTATCCAAATAGACTTTTAAAACTACAAATAATACACAGTCACAAGCTCTCCATTAAAGTGAATAATAATTATTTATTGCAAAGTACTTTCGGTTTTAAGAAACCATCTTTAGTGCAAATATTACATCTTTATATCAAAACAAGATAGAATGGTCATAAATAGTCAATTTTAGAACAGTTTAAAATTAAGAATTCCTTAGAATCAGAATAAATTTAAAATGATTTAAATTAAACTGAAATAAAAATAATATAAACATAAATATAAAATGATTAAATTAAACCGAAACATTAAAATAAAACAAAACATATTATAACAACATATTTAGATTAAACAATATAGAAAATATAAAATAAAAATAAATACTTAAAATAAAACATAATAAACAAAATAGTATAAAAAATAAATAGGTACAATACCAATTGCAAACATGTCAATGTATACACTTAGTCTAAATAAACACCTAAATAGGTACTAGTCTACCCATTGCGGTGGGACCACTTCCGGTAAATGTATACACTTAGTCTAAATAAACACCTAAATAGGTACTAGGCTACCCCATTGCTGTCGGATCACTTCCGGTATATTATCGTTGATTATACTCATTGTTCTTTTAGCTTGCAGTATCGCTATACTTTCTGCATATCTTATTTCATGTTCATCATCTATGTGCTTCAAAAAGTCACCTCATTCCACATTATATTTAAATTACATTCATAGGCTTTTCTTGATAATGCGGTCGTGAGTCACCCATTAATATCTTTCTTATGCTCATTTATTCTACATTTCAAAGATCTTATGGTGCTGCCTATATATGCATGGCATGATCTATCATCATAATCAAATAATGGTATTAAGTACACACCAGCAGCATCAAATATGGAAACAAACATTCGGCTTAAAATTACATAGCAATCTATCATCATAATCAAATATGGTATTACGGTTACTGTACGGAAGCACCCAGTTATGCTTTTTGAGGGTCTTTTGTATCGGATTGAAGATTCTGTGATATGGAATCGCACTTAAATACTTAAGCTAGTTGCTATTAATATCATGGTGGCTAAGTTGTACGCTATGTCCAATCTGTAAGCTATTCCGGATACCCTCAATAAACTTACGATTTTACCTGAGTTGCAGCACAATATAAACATGTTTTTATGTTATGTTGATGACATCTTCATTATATATGATGGTTGTTGTAATATTGATGACATATTAGAGCGTTTTATTGATCGTCAGCACAATATAAACATGTTTTTATGTTATGTTGATGACATCTTCATTATATATGATGGTCGTTGTAATATTGATGATATATTAGAGCGTTTTAATGATCATACCATGGGCCTGCATCTCAAATTAGAGCAAAAATCTAGTGAAAATATTCATTACCTGGATGTACAAATTAAACTGCATGATGGTAATATCATAACTGATGTTTACCATAAACAAACTTATACCCTGGTTTTCATACAGTCTTGGGCAAACACTCCTTATAGGTATAAAGTATCAGCTTTTAGATTTCTAATAAAGCATATGTTTACACATTGCTTAATGCAAGATGATATGAATATTGAGCATGGTATTATAATAAAACAAGCATATATGCATGGATACAATTGTAAGTTTATTGAGGGTATCCGGAATAGCTTACAGATTGGACATAGCATACAACGTAGCCACCATGATATTAATAGTAATCAAAAAACATTCTTGTTTTAACAAAACAGTGGTAAGGAAGATATAATTATTATATGAATGTTGGGGAAATACTGTATACTTTTTTCTTTCCTTTTATTTTATGTATATTGATTTTTAAGGTGTTATATACAGTAAATCCTTGCCGAATGTAGGGGTTACGTCATTAATACATTATGCACATGGCAAAATCATGTTCTATAAAGTTAACTTTCTATGGAAAAAATGTGTTAGATATAGTTCAAATTAAGAAAGTATGTATTTAAACAAACCTAAATATTGTTGTAATTAAAAGGAGAAAATGAAAAAATGTTAATTGAAAGGATTTTTATAAAAAGCTGGTGATTTTTACTTGGGACAATGACTGATGCAACTCTTTAAAAGTTTTTCAGTAAGAAGTGCAGATTTTTCAATGCCTCTTATAAAGTGTTCTTATACTTGATTTGTTTATAGCTTGCTCTCTTGCAAGCGATGAAATATGTGTATCTGATGGTAAAATATGTGTGCCTTTTTTCAACTTATCTAAAATTTCAATTTTCTAAGAATGTCAAAATTTTGTGTCTGTTTTGCTGCTTTATCATCATTCTTTCTCTTAGATATCATATTGAATTTTTGAAATTAAAAGAAATACAAATGCAAAAGGAGCAGAAGAGGATAAACACTGATAAGTACGTGATTACAGCTCTGGTAACGTGAGTGAAATGATCGCAACTCGGCCTGGGTCACTCAGCTAGTGGACAACGTCAAGCAGAGTTGCCAGATGCGTGCATGGGTATCGTTGCAGATACCAATGCGCTCATCAGCGTACCACATATGAAAGAAATTTTAGTATTAGACAAATTGAATAGAAACAATTAAGAAAACGTGTATGTGCAAAATCGCGTTCTGCAAGTCCACACTCAGCAAGGGTTTACTGTATATTTTTTCTTTTTTTGTTTCATGTTATTAATATTCTTAATAAAAATTAAGTATCATATGTGGAATTAAAGAAAATTATTTGTTTTGAATTGATTTTGGAACATAACTCTGCTTTTTGTATTGGTCTTATATAACATGGTTTCATACAACAAGGTGTTTTCAGGAACCTATCTATCATGTTATAGGAGGGATAACTGTATATTAATGATAGTTCTGGAAATATCATTTGTTTTGGTGTTGTTATCATTGAAAGATGGTGACAAGAAGTTTGCAAGGCAGGAGAACATAAATTATGTATTTTATTTTCTCAAAATCTCTCTCAAGGAATGGGGAACAGGAAAAATCCACAGTATATCTAAATCTGTGGTATAAACAATAGTGTTATAGTGTGTGTGTGTGTGTGTGTGTGTGTGGGTGTAGGTGTGTGTGTGTGTAGGTGTGTGTGTGTAAGTAATTATTTTAACATATATGTATGTTAATGAAGAACAGTAATCAAAAACTTATAAACAATGATTTAGAAATCACTTATTTAACATTCATTATATGTTAAAATAATATATAAAACTAAAAGAAAGCATAGAAAATTATGACACAAAGTCAAAATAGATTTTTTTTCTTCAATTATGCGAAAAAATGTTAACTCTTATTATAAGAATTATGTTATAATCATTACTACAGTAATAATGTAAAATTAAGTACTGCACTGCATACACTAAATTATAAAAATGATTTTTAAAATTTATTATTCAAAATTCTTAATATTACTCAAATTTATATAAATCAGATTTGTATAAACTGAAGAACTTTTATACTCTGACAGAATTCTGTTACATAGATAAAATTTTGTCAAAAGTAGCAAAAAGTGTAGAAAATCAAATAAAAATAATATAAATAAAATGTTGTTATAAATAAATGGATAAGAATTTAGAACTTATTTGAATCTTGGTAGCCTGAAAATAGTAACTAATACCGAAAACGTTAGCTATTGAACAGATTTAGAACAGAAACTCAACTGCTAAGAGTGCTTTTAGTTTAATCGTAAGTTGATGAGTAGAAGCAGTGAATAGCAAGGTATGTATATTTAATGAAGATTGAAAAAATAAATCTTTTTGGTTTTCATATGCAAAAACTTAAAAAATTCTGATAGGTATTAATCCAATGGTTATAAAATAGCTTTGTGTCTGTAATTTAGAGGAAAAAGTTGCAGCATGATGCATAGCTGCAACTTTTATCTAGCTTGTTTTTCATAGCAGAAAGAATACCGTATTTTACGGACTATAAGACGCACCTTAATTTTTAAGCAATTGTTTAAAAAAATAACTTTTTACCATTTTTATTATTAGTTTGCAAAGCCAGACTAAAAAAAAAAATTCTTAGTTTATAAAACCGAACTGACCTTTAAAATCCCTGAAAATCGTCATCTGAACTTTCTTCTTCTTCGTCGTTATCATTTAAAACGACAATTTTTTTCTTTAACAATATCAACTTCACTTTCTGAACTATTTTCTGCATTAAAAGTTTGTGTAACTTCCACTCCCTTTACAAAATCAGTAATCTAACCCACTACAATCCATAAGAAAAAAATCACATCCATAACACATACCCAAAAAAAATTTATGAATAAAAAAATTTTTCTTTTCTTTCACATACCTTTACTGAAAAATAAAAATTTATTTTTTATCCAAGAACTAAATGTTTGGAACACAAAATATTCAATTGTCACCAATTAACTCAATTTCAAATTGAAATCAAAAATAGACTGTGTATTGTCCCTCTCATGGCAAACTAGCAAAATTGCATTAATAATTAATTTTAACAAAGTATTTCTGAATAATTGCATTTTGTGTGTGTATTGTGTGTTCCTAATATGGATTTACAAAAATTAATGAAAATGTTTTCTATTGTAGGAGAATAAATATAATTTTCTAAATATGTTAAGTAAGAACCGTGTTGTAGAAGTACTGTGTTATATGAGGGTTTCTGCAATTTTCAAATCACAAACCCTCATATAACATGGCTTCCCTACAATATGGTTTTGTTCTAACAAGAGTTAGAGCAAAAATCATATTGTAGGAAACCATGTTATAGGAGGGATACCTGTACTAAAATAGTATACTATATTATATCAGAAAGACATGACATTAAAAATAGTTATATTAAGAAATAAGCACATGTGGTAAAGCACTCACTTGCACTTGAAGATCCAGATTGAATTCTAAGCCTGACACTTTCAGTTTTTCGGGAGAGACCAGGTTTGAGGCCAGCTCTTTAACTAAAACTAACCTGATAAGTTCCATAAACACGTGTGTGTGTGTATATATATATATATACACTATATATATGATAAATAATGAAATTAGAAGAAAAATGCTTACATATATATCTGCATTATAGCTTTATTTGCTATGATAAGTATATTTTTGTTTTTTGTCAGAGAATTTTTATGTAAGTATGAATCTACATAAGTTAGGAATTGCCTATATAATTAAATATAATCTTTTGAATTTTTATGAATGAATAAGACACTTCACATATTTATTATTTTTATTTATTTAATTTGTAATATAAATCTAAAATATTTGAATTTATCAATGCTGTTATTGAAATTTTAATTTCTCATATTTATTGATGATGGTTGTTTGATTAAAATCTCACTACCATTTTTTCCGTTTAACAATAAAATTATAAAAGTATAATTAATTATTTTCATTATTTAATATTATTAGTATGTCACAGCATTTATGGTTTCTTCATTGTCTTCGCGTCGTTAATTCTGGATCTGATAATAATATTGGATCTAAAATATAAGCTGCTAATATTAATGGGGAGGGTGAATGGTACGCCTGCACGTAGTTTCACTACATATGTGCAAACATTGAAACATTGAACAAACATTGATATGGTCATTATTATTATTGTGTACGTTTTGTTGGCTGGGCCGCAAATATAGTCAATGTGGGCCACATGCGGCCCGTGGGCCGCGAGTTTGACACCCTTGGTCTAATCTGTGGATTTCTGCAATAGCCAAAATTTTTTATTATTAAAAATTTAAAAACTAAGAAATAAAAATTAAAATTTTAAATTAATTTACATATATATATTAATGAAAAAAGTACTCAAAAATGACTTAAAATTTTTGAAGTACCACTGTCTTCTAATAAATAAACAAAAATAACAGCCTTTTAGACAGAAGTAACAAAATTATAAACTTAAATAATAAACTTTAATGAAAATAGTATAATGATTTTAAATACCATAATTATGGTATTTAAAATCATTATACTATTGTTATTCTAACATTTATTGTGTGTTCTTATACATTTTTTTAAAATGAATAATTTTTGAATTATAGAATTGGAACTGACTAGTTTTTCATTAAAACTTTTCATTAAAGTTTATTATTAAGTTTATAATTTTGTTATTCATGTCTAACAGGCTGTTACTTTTGTTTAATAATTTACTTACACTATTTTATGATAGACTAATATAAAATAAATCAATTAATTTATATATTTTAAATGTGCTATCAAATAAAATCACCCAGAAAATTTTACAAACACATTATTATCAACAGAAGTATTAAGAATAACTTTTAAGTAATATTTTATTTAATTATGATAGAAGAATTTAATATTAAAAGTATGAACTATAAGATAAATATGTCATCCTTTTCACATCAAGAATATAATATGACAAATGTAGACAAACATGAATATATTATGATGTTGCCTACATTTCTCATCAGACTCGACAATAACACATTACTTTAGCTACATTTAAGCATTAAAATTCTAATTATTTGTGAATAAAAATATGAATGTAATTTTACACAGATTATTTTAGTATTGGTTCATGAACTTTAATAAAGATTTTAATATTAGTTTTTAAGTAAATGTTTATATTATCTTTATTATACATATATATATATTCTTATAAAAATATTTATTTCTAAAG